>PVLC010004671.1:20102-83144 GCA_004027655.1 Graphiurus murinus | reverse complement strand
GTCGGTGATGGTGATGGTGATGGTGATGGTGATGGTGGTGATGATGATGGTGGTGGTGGTGGTGATGGTGGTGATGGTGATGATGGTGGTGGTGGTGGTGGTGGTGATGATGGTGATGATGTCAGTGGTGATGGTGGTGATGGTGATGATGGTGATGATGGTGATGATGGTGGTGGTGGTGGTGGTGGTGGTGATGGTGATGATGTCAGTGGTGATGGTGATGTTGATGGTGTCGGTGATGGTGGTGATGGTGATGTTGATGGTGTTGGTGATGGTGGTGATGGTGGTGGTGATGGTGATGGTGGTGATGATGATGGTGGTGGTGGTGATGGTGGTGATGATGTCAGTGATGGTGGTGGTGATGGTGATGGTGATGGTGTCGGTGATGGTGGTGGTGGTGATGATGGTGCTGATGATGGTGAAAAGATCTGCTCACTCTCCATCCTTATTTGGGTGTCTGGTAGACCTTTTGTAAGTTTAACATGTCCTAACCTAACATTGGAACTTCCCTAACACTTGAAGCCTTTTCAAACTCAATCTTCTATATCAAAGTAAATAAAATTCTATTAATCCCATTTCTAAGGCCAGAAATGTTGGATTCTTCCTCAACTTTCCTTTTTCATGGCAGGACTCAGGAAAAAAGCAAATCATAATGGCTCTTTCCTGAAAATATGTCCACCTCTTCCCACCTGCCCTGCCAGCAGCCCGCTCTAACCCATCGCTGCCTGCTCTCCAGCACTCTGTCTCTGCCCTGCCTCATAGCTTGAGCTCCTTGGCTCCTGACAGAGATGAGTGCAAGTAAGATGGAATTAATAGTTTGTTCTCCCGTTTTACAGTTAGGACTCTGGGACTCTAAAAGTTTGACATGTGTGATGAGGCTAGGATTTGAGTCAGCCTCTGACTCCTTAGCACCTGAAGCAGCTGAGTCCTATAGAGTGAGATGACCTGCTCAAATGACACAAGCATAAGGAAGAGGAACACAGACTACAGCTACACTCGGTGTTCTGCCCACCCAAGTACTGCGTAGTTTACATAAGTAAAACATTAAATGATGTATGTGCATGCATGATGCACGAATCCCATTACTAGGTCTAGCCACAATGCACCAATACAAAATCATGATTAACCAAAATAAATAAATAAAGGTAAGCGTAAGCAAAATAACACCAATGTATTTATTTTGACTAATAACATTTTGAAATAAAAATACCCCTGACACTTTAGTACACTATGCATTAGTTAATTTTACAGGGAAACAAAAGGTTTCCTTAACAGCTGACGCACTGAAGAACTAGAATCTACATTGATTGATTGATTGATTGATTGATACTGGGGATTGAACCCAGGGAGCATTCTACCTCTGAGCTACACACCTAGACCTTTTTAATTTTTTTTTTTTGAAACAGAGTCTTGCTAAGTTGCTTTTTATCTTCTGATTAGAGTTCTTCACAATGCAACAGCTTTTTGTTTTGATGAAGTTGACCTGTTAATTTTTTTATGGGTTGTGCTTTTAGTATCAAGTCTAAAAGTTTTTTGTTCAGTCCTAGATCCTAAAGATTTTTTCTTTTCTTTTTAAACATTTTATAGCATTACAGTTTATACTGGAGTTTCTGATCTGTTCTGGCTTGAATTATGTATATGGTATGAGGCTTAGGTTGAGGTTCATTTTTTGCCTATTGATGTTCAGAGGTTCCTGCACTATCTGCTGAAAAACAATCTCTTGCTCCATTGGATTGCAACTGCACCATTGTCAAATGCTAGTTGAGTTGCATTGATTTATTGTTGGGTTTTCTATTCTGATCAATATAATTTTTATCCCTCCATCAATACTAAACTGTCTCAATTTATTCATTAGTACTTTTCTTTAATGTCTTCATTGATCATTTTTAACATATGTGCATGTGTGGTGGTGGTGGTGGTGGTGGTGGTGGTGGTACTGAGTATTGAACCCAGGGGTATTCTAGCTCTGAGTTACATCCCATCCCTATTTTATTTTTTATTTTGAAACAGAGTCTCACTAATTGCTGAGGTTTTCTCCAAGTTGCTGAGCCTGGCCTCCAACCTGCATTCCTCCTGTCTCAGCTGCCCAAATATTGGGATCACAGATGTGTGCCACCCCAGCCACTACTTTTTAATTTTCAATGTAGATATTCTCTACATGCTTCCTTTTAATCTACATATTTCATTTTTGGCAGCAATTTTAAATGACACTGTATTTTCCATTTGTTTCCACACATTTATTGTCAATATAAAGGACTGGAGTTGATCTCCATGTGTTGATCTTGTATTCTACACCACTGTTGAAATCATTTATTAGTTCCAGGATATTTTTTTTTTTTGTCTTTCTGGATTCCTTGAATTTTCTGTAGATAATCATATCACCTACAAATAGAGATCATTTTATTTCTTCTGTTTTCAATCTCTATGCATTGTATGTCTTTTTTCCCTGCCTCAGTTGAGTGGTTTAAACTTCTAAGACTACATTATGAAAAGAGAAGAGCAGACATCCTTGCCTCATTTCTGATCTTAAAGAAAAAAGCGGTCACTCTCTAAGTTTGATTTTAGCTAACTAGCAAGCTAATCCCTAGCTTGCTGAGAGTTGTAATCATGTGATAATTTTCTTTAACTTTTTGATACAGTGGATTGCATTGAGTGATTTTTTAATCTTTGGGGGTGGGACTGAGGATATTGACTGATTTTATAATGGTGAACCAGACTTGCACCAATTATTCATGACATGTAATTCTGCTTGTGCATTGTTGGATTCTATTTCCTAGTGTTTTGTTAAAAGTTTTTGCATTTAGGGGCCAGGCATAGTGGTACACGCTTGTAATCCCAGTCCTTGGGAGGCTGAGACAGGAGGATCTGGGTTCACGGCCAGCCTCAGCTACTTAGTGAGGCCCTCCGAAACTTAGTGAGACCCTGTTTCAAAATAAAGAATAAAACATAGGACTGGGGGTGTAGCTCAGAGGTAGAGTGACCCTGGGCTCCACCCCCAGTACTGCAAAAAAAAAAGTTTTTGCATTTAAATTCATGAAGGGTCTCTCCTTTTTCATCTGGAGACCCTCTTATGCCCCATCTTCTCCCTAGCATCCGCATATTAGGGAGAACATATGCTTCTTTACTCTTTGTGACTGGCTAATCTCACTTAACATAATGCTTTCCATTTCCATCCATTTCCCTACAAATAACATGATTTTGTTCTTCTTTATGGCTGAGTAAAATTCCATTGTGTACATATCCCATAGTTTTGTAATCCATTCATCTGTCGATGGACATCTTGGCTGCTTCCATAGTTTGGCTATTGTGAATGGTGTAGCTATAAACATAGCTACACATATGACCCTCGAAAGCAGAGAAATTGATTTAACTGAAGGGGTTGGATGGGGGGGGTGGGCACACTAATGTATACCAAGGTCACTCACTAAACTGAAATTGAGAGGGAGGGAGGGTGAGGGAGCAGGGTGGGAATTTGGGGAAGGGGTCAAATGAGAATTGTGAGCACATATATCATTATCAATTTGTATCTAACAAAGATGTATGCTTACAATATATGAATAAAAATAAAAATTAAAAAAAATAAATAAATTCATGAAGGGTGTTGATCCTGTAGGTTTCCTTTTTTTCTTTTTGTATCATAAAATGAGTTAAGACTTACTCCTTTCTCTTCTATTTCCTGAGAAAAGATTGTGAAAGTTGATATTAATTCTTTAAAATTTCTTCTGCCAATTTTTTGACCATAAAATTTTTGTAATGTTCCCTTAATATCTTTTTTAATGGTTGTAGGATCTATAGTAATATCCCTTATTTCATTCCTGAAATTGATGATTTACATCTTCTCTATTTTTACTCTTGTCAATTTTGCTAGAGCCTTATCAACTTTGTTGATTTTTTCCAAAGAACCAGCTTTTTGTTTCATTGATTTTCTTTATTCTTCCTATCTTGAATTTTACTGATTTATTCTTTGATACTTATTATTTTCTTCCTTGTTTTAGCTTTGGGTATATTTTGCTTACCATTTTTTACTTCCTTGTGATAGGAACTTAGATTATTGATTTAAGATCTTTCCTTATTTTAGTGCTATAAATTTCTCTCTCAATACTGCTTTATCTCCATCCAGAAATTCTGAGTTTTCATTTTCATTCACTCAATTTATTTTTTAACTTCCTTTGGGATTTGCTCTTTGGCCATTAGATTATTTAGAAATATGTAGTTTGGGGATGGGGAAGTAGCTCAGTGGTAGTGCACTTGCCTGGCATGCATGAGACCCTGTGTTTAATCCCTAGCAAAACACACACACACACACACACACACACACACACACACACACACACACACATGCACACACACACACACACAGAGCTAAGAGAAATATGTAGTTTCATTTTCACAGATGTGGAAATTTTCTTTTTAGTTTTCTGCCATTGATTTCTAGTTTTCTAGTCAGAAAACACATTATGGGTTTTTTTTGGTTTTTTTTGTTTTTTTTTTTTAATTTTTATTGTAGTAATTCGTGCAATATAGCATACATCTTTGTTAAGTACAAATTGTTAACAACATATTTGCACAAAATTCTCATTTGACCCCTTCCCCGATTCCCTCCTTAGAGTGATGTTTATTCAAGTCCTTTGCCCATTTTTTATTTTTTATTTATTTGTCTTTGTTATTGTCAAGTTGTCCATGTTCTTTCTATGTTCTGGACAGTAAACTTTTATCAGTTACAATTTGAAAATATTTTCTCCATAATGATTTTGAGTATATCTCTTTGTATAATTTTTATAGTGGTTACTCTGAATTTTATAATACATCACAACTTATCACAGTCTACTGGTGCCAAGATTTTACTACCTTAAGTAAAGTTATAGAAACCTCACTTCCAGTTAGTTTACTTTTCCTACTTTTAGATATCATTGTCTTGAGTATCTGGTTGCATGTTGTTATTTATTTCACTCATGAAGTATCATTTATAAAACAATCAGTAAAAGCTTATAAAATATTTACTTCTCCTTTCTCTTCTTCCTTTTTTCCTCATACTATAACATTCTTTTGCCTTTTATTTTTCTTACTTTGTTTTCATTTCCTATTTATTGTTTTATATTCTGTCTACTTGAAGGACTTTTTTAGGTAAACTTTGCTAGAGACAAATTCTTTCAATTTTTCTTTGTATAATAGTGTCTGTATTTGCTCTTCCTGAAGGACAGTTTTGCTGAGTATAAAATTTGTTATTGAGTTCTTTTGTTCATCACTTGACAAATGTTTTGTCATTTCCTTTTGGTCTCCGTAGTTTTATATTAAAAATCTGCTGTAGTTAAGCATGGCAGCACATTCCTGTAATCCCAGTACTTGAGAGGCTGAGACAGGAGGATCACAGGTTCCAGGCCAGCCTCAACAACTTAATGAGACCTTCAGTAACTTAGTGAGACCCTTTTTTAAAATAAAAAATAAAATGACTCTGAGGGAATAGCTCCAATGTAGAACACCCCAGGGTTCAATCCCAAGAACCACAAAAAATTTTTAAAAAAAGAAAATCTACCTTTACTCAAATTGGTGTCCCCTCAAGAGGGACAATTATTTTTCTCTGACTCTTCTCAAAATATTGCTCCACTTTTCATTTCCAGGAGGTTAATATGTTAGTTCATATGTTTTGTATTTATTCTATGTGGAGTTTTCTCAGCTTCCTAAGTCTATGGATGTGTGTATTTCACCAAATTTGAGAAATGTTCCACCACTCTTTCCTTAACTATTCCTTCAGCTATACCGCCTTTCTCATCTCCTGCTGAGAGATAATATGAATGTTGGATCTTTTATGAGGGTCCTATAGGTCCTCGGAGCCTCTGTTCATGTTCATTTTTTTTTTTTTTTACTATTTTCTTTTCTCTCTGCTGTTCAGATTGAGTGAATTCAGTTGCTCTGTCCTCACTTTCACTGATTCTTTCATTTCCATTCTTTTCTAGAGTCCATCCACTAGGTTACTTATATTTTTATTGTATTTTTCAGTTTTATAATTTCCACTTTTATAACTTCTAATTTTCACTGAAATTTTCTATTCTTTTATTAGTTCTAAGAGACAATGTCACTGTTTTTTTTGCGGTACTGGGGATTGAACTCAGGGGTGTTCTACCTTCGAGCTATACCCCCAGCCCTATTTTTTATTCTTTATTTTGAAACTGGGTCTCACTAACTTGCGGAGGGCCTTACTAGATAGCTGAGGCTGGCCGAGAACCCAGATCCTCCGGTCTCAGCCTCCCAAATGCTGGGATTACAAGCGTGTGCCACCATGCTTTTCATTCAAGTTGTAATTTTCTTGAGTTTTGTATTACAGGTGTTTGTTTGCTTGATTGTTTGTTTTATTATATCCTGTACCTTTGTCTCTTTGTTTAACTCTTTTAGTTTAATATTGGTTACACCATTCAAGTTTAGCAAGCATGTTCTGCCCACTTTTGTGAGCCACAGTTCCAATGCAGCTTAGTCTCAACACCCTTCCCCTGTGTTTTAGTCTACCAGGTACATCTGGGTCTGGGACTGTGCGAGTGCGCTGAATGAGCTTTTGCTCCTCAGGCCTCTGTATGACTCTCAGCGGAGGAAGGGCATCATGTCTACAGAAACAAAGATTCTTGAACTGGGCAATTTCTTGGCAGAAATTAGAATTTTAATGTAGGAAACTTCAAATAGCAATATCTGAAAAAATATAAAAATGAGAAAGAAGGCTACAGAAAAGTACAGAAGACAGTATGAATCTCCTTCTGCATACTTTCTAGAGATGGCCCTATAAGTATTCCATCCATGGAGAAGGCAAAGGATTTGGACAAAGGCGTTCTCTCTTCACTGTTTGGTTTGGGCCTCTGGAGTGGACTGTCTTGTCTCATTAGCACGTCAGTCAGCATCGCCGTCCTCTCTTTCAGCAAATGTTCCATTGTGATGACATCGGCAATAGGAAGTCTATACCCAGCTTACTCCTACGGGATCTTCTTCCAGTTGTAAATCAGGAGGCAAGTAAAGAAAATACGTTTTGACAAACCTCATTATTTGTGAACTCTACAGTTTACATCATGCTCTCTTGTGAATTAGATGACCCTGATCCATGAAACATACCCCTGCTGTAGTTAAGCATGGTGGCACATGCCTGGAATCCCAGTACTTGAGAGACTGAGATAGGAGGGTCGCAGATTCCATGCCAGCCTCGGCAACTTACTGGGACCCTCAGTAACTTAGTGAGACCCTTTTACAAAATAAAGAATAGGTTTTCTAAAAGCAGCACGAGGAATAATAGTGATTACAAATAATACAAGGTGGGTCAACGGCAGTAGCTCTCCTCCAACACAATTTTTCATCTACACGTGCCATTTATGAATGTGAAGACGTGTACTTTCCCAGAAAAACAGTAAATAAGGAATTTATTATAGATTGTAATAGACTTTGAAGAGTGAATATATGGATATTAGAAGATGCAGCTTCAGTAATTAAGCACTTAGGCAAGCTTATGATCAAAAATGAAAAGTTATAAATTTGTAACAAAATTTGTAACAGATTTTTTATAAAATATAATTCAGTAATTTACCAAGTGCAGTGGCTTGCTTGCATCTAGAATCCCAGTACTTGGAAAATTGACACAGGAGTATTACAGGTTGGAGGCCAGCACTGATAATTTAGCAAGAACCTACTTTAAAAAAAAAAAAAAAAGTGCTAGTAGTATAGCCCTCAGTTCAACACCCCTTCCTTCCTTCCTTCCTTCCTTCCTTCCTTCCTTCCTTCCTTCCTTCCCTCCCTCCCTCCCTCTCCTTCCCTCCATCTTTCCTTCCTTTCTATATATTTGTGTATAAATTTTAAAAACATATATTATAAATACAAAAGACATAAACCGGGCATGGTGGCACACGCTTGTAATCCCAGCATTTGGGAGGCTGAGACCGGAGGATACGGGTTCGCGGCCAGCCTCAGCTACCTAGTGAGGCACTCCACAACTTAGTGAGACCGGGTTTCAAAATAAAGAATTAAAAATAGGGCTGGGGGTGTAGCTCGGAGGTAGAATGCCCCGAGTTCAATCCCTAGTACCGAAAAAATAAATAAATAAATAAACACATACATAAGACATAAATTATAAATACATATATACACATATTTTTTCAATAATTTGGTTTCAGGTGTCTTCCTGTTACTGGAGATTAGTCAAGTTGTCTTAGTGTGGAACTACAATTGGCATTCTTGGGGTGATGAGATGGTGTCAACCACACCTACTTGACATAGTTACCAAGTGGGAGACTCAGACTAAAGCATTTAACATTTTCAAAGGCAATAAAGCATAGATTGTGATTAGCTTAAAACATAACCATATTGCATTTTTAAAAACTCATTATTGCAGATAATCATGTGTATTGAAATTGTAAGAAACTGTAATTAAAGAATAAGCTTAATAGAATACTTTAAGCTGCACTGCTTTTTGTTTTCCATCATTAAATAGCTTTAAGGTGGCTGCTTGTATTTCAGACTAACAGCAAATACAACCAGCCTTTGTGACCGAGCACTCAATTTTATCACTTCGTTTCAATAATCACTGGCAAAAGGAAGAGTTTATCTATCGATTTAGAGGCAAATTTACATTTAATTGTTATTTCTTTGCCACTGGACAGGTTGATATAAAACAAGTGATACAACATTTTAAAATGCCTTTAAAACAATTTCAGAAAATTTAACTAGAGTTTTGGGTTTTCTGATTACTTACTTAATTATAGCTATAATTGATTCATCTAAGCAGCTCTAGAGAATGATTTTTAATTGTCACAAAGTAAAAGATAATGTAAAATATTATTAAATTTGCCTAAAGAAATCTAATTTCAGGGAAAACGACTCTTCTCTGATGTACATGATTTATATTTCATCCCTAAGCTCCTTGAAAGCAGGGACCTTACCTTCTTCATCTCTGCACTGGAACCACATAAGCTACGCCAGCCCTACTTATCAATTCCCCATAATTCTTCCCCAGGTAATGGCTGGGCTTTAATTATACGTACAAAACTGTAGATATGTGTATTAGGGTCCTCTGGAGAGACAAAACCAATGGGACGCATTTATACATAGAGAGAGGGGTGGGGGCAATGTATCAGGGGAATTGACTCACATGATCCTCGGGTCTGAGACGCCCCATTTAGCTGAAGAGACTTGGATACTGGTAGCCAATGTGGCTCAGTCCAAGTCCAAAGCCTCAAAACCAGGGAAGCCAGGGGTGTAACTGTTTGAGGCAGAAGGCCTGGAAATCCAGGTGGCTCCTGCCGCCAGTGCCAGAGTCCAAAGGCCAAAGAGCCTGCAGTTCTGCCATCCCAGGGCAGGAGAAGGGTGTCCCCGCTACAGAAGAGGGGACACATGTTGTTTTGTTTTGTTTCTTGGGCTCTGGGCTGATTGGTTGGTGGCCACCCACGTTGCACTCCCCACTCAGCCCATGGACTCACGTGCAGAATTCCTCTAGAAATACATTCACAGCACATTCAGAAAGTCCCCTGTACCAGTTCTCTAGGTAATCTTTAATTCAGTTAAATTGCCATCTAAAATTAGCCATCACGTCTAAAAGAAGCTCTTCTGTGTGCAACACGATAGCTTTGGGTAATCCTTATTTCGAGCTAGTGCTTCTTAAACAATATCTTCTTTTTAAACTTGTAATTAAGTTCAAAGTAACTTAGATTCATTACACATTTTATTACTGAACAATTCATTACCTTTCCCCATTATAATACCAGGACGGACAGCTCCATGCAAGCAGGAATTTTTCTTTTTGGTCAACTACCCCATCCCTAGCACTTGGAGTAGTGTATGGCACTTAGCAACGACATAATAGTAAGTGTATAATACCTTTTTCTTAAACACTTTGAACAAAGTGACTATACAGTGTGTCTTTGTTGTATGAGATAAAGACCCCGGATTTAATGTCATGAAATTTCAGTGACCGTCCCAGCTCCACTATGCATTTTCTGTATATATTTGCAGATTTGCTGCGCATATGCCAATTAACCTCTCTGTGCCTTTATTATCAATGAAATGAAGAATTTATATAAATGAATAATAAAGTGATATAGCAAATAATGATAAGATGGTGAATAATTAGTGAATGATCCAGTGATGCATATTAATGAATGACAAAGTCCAGTCAATATTTTCAAGTGCTCAATTCACTGATTCGCTGAAGATTAGCAGTGTTCCTTTGGGAAGTGGCTGGCTGGGAACAGAGTTACAGTTTGTGGTCATGGAACCAGGCTGCCAACTGGCATATACAGACTTGGAACCAAGACTTCAGTCTCTTTGGCAACTAAAAATTTGGCTCTAACAATTGAACTAGTCACCAACTCGATTAAAAATATAATAAGGCTCCTCTATATTTTTGGCATGGAAAATTGATTTTTAAGAATAAGGACAACTAAATCTGAAACCGAAGAATGGAATGCTAACATAATGATTAAAAGAACTAAATGAAATTCTGGCTCTGAAATTTTCTATGAGACCTTGGCCAAGTAACTGAATCTCTGTGTGCCTCTGTTTTGGCATCTGTGCAATGGGATGTTGGTAATAATATCTAGATAAAGCAATTCATTTAAAGATACTGGGACATGGTAAGCTTTGAACGCCTTTAGGCTAGGCTGGTGTAAAAGGATTTGATAGGTGGGTGGCAATGAATTCATTGAAAAACAAATCTGCATATTTGTCTTGAGGCAAACACTGAGAGATGAAATTGAGAGCGACCTGTATCTTGATACCTCCTCTTCCCAGCTGTAAGAATTAGGTCAGCCTCTTAGTTATCATGTTCTCCTCTTCTGTAAAATAGCAGTTGAGTGACTCTTACTTCATGAAGTTAGTATGGATTTTAAATGAAATCCATGTAATATGCTCATAACCATGTCTGGCATAAAGTAAGATCTCAATAATTGTGACTGTTCTGATAATGTACATTAAGCTCATGAGAGTGTGGGGGGGGGAAGGTTGAAAGAGACATGACAGGCAGGCAGCCCAGTGAATGAACAGATAGTGAGGGGAATCCATCAGGAAGGCAGCACAGACTATAATAGTGAGTTTCTTTAAATTTTTATTTTAGAAACTATGTGTAATCAGACTAAACCCTTTGAGATTTTAGGAAAGGAATGCCTTGCAAATTGTAAGACATTGAATCAGTTCCCATGAATGTCGCTGAAAATAAATTTCACAGTCTCCAATTTACCTCTCTGCTTGTGGGATGAACCTTCCTTTTTAACCAAGAAATCTGCCCTAGAGAAAAGGACTTTTGATTTCCACACAGACTAGAAGATACTGCCAAATGGTGCTCCGTAAATTGCAAATAAATTGTCAATCACTTTGTAACAAGACAATTGTGATACCGCAGTGAGTCAGTGCATACTTTCTGTTCATCCAGGAGCCCGAAATCATCTTGTTTGCAGAGAAGTAATTCCATGCGTGGGGGGGTCAATTTCTTAGCATTTCAGCACACAGAGCCCTTAAGCCAAATTCCTTAACCTTCCACAGACAGATGGAGAGAATAAGGAAAGGATGAAGACACAGATAAAAAAAAAAAAAATGGAGGCTCAGTTTCCAACAGACACTGCACATTTCTAAGTGCATTTCTTTTTGGTGACCTTTACAGAGACAGGAATTAAGCCTATATATTTTGTGATTGAGAAACCCTTTTTTAATTAACCAGAAAATTTGAGTTATGTTGAGTATGCATGTGTTGCTTCATTTAAAAATGTATAATTATTCAGAAGTAGGGGACGACCCATTCATGTGAGATGGGGTTGAAGGATCTTCTTAGCACAGTGATAGAAAGATTTTCTTTCTTTTCTTTTTTTTTTTTTCTTTTTTGCAGTACTAGAAATTGAACTCAGGGGCATTCTACCTCTGAGCAACACCCCCAGTCCTATTTTTTATTCTTTATTTTGAAACAGGGTCTTGCTAAGTTGCAGAGGGCCTCACTAAGTAGCTGAGACTGGCTGTGAACGCTGCATCCTCCTGTCTCAGCCTCCCAAGGACTGGGATTACACCACCATGCCTGGCTAGAAAGTTTTTTCTATTAACAACAGTATTTCCAGGAGGATCTCAGGTTTGAGGCCAGCCTCAGCAACTTAGCACGACCCTCAGCAACTTAGTGAGACCTGTTTCAAAATAAAAAATAAAAAGGGCCTGGAGTATAGCTTAGGTAGAATGCCCCTGTATTCAATCCCTAGTATCAAAACAAACAAACAAATGAACAAAAACACATTACTTCTTACATATTAAGGTCATTTAGGTTTAACAAAAGTGCTTTTTAAACAAAATGTTTTGAGGTATGATCAATGTATGAAAAGATATTTAGTGTATACAGTTGATGAGTATGAACATATGCTTTTTAGTGAACCTTCTGTGTTATACAAACACACCTGCACACAGCTCTTGTGTTTCCTTCTGTATTGTACCCTCCTACCCTCTCTACCCTCCCCTTACATGTTAGTGAAATTGATAGGAATACCTGCAGATGGACATTTGCTTTTTATTTATTTACTTACTTATTTATTTATTTATTTTTGTGGTGCTGGAGATTAAACCCGAGGTCATTCTACCTCTGAGACAGAATTTTTAAATGTTTTATTTTGAAACAGGGTTTTGCTAAATTTCTGGGGGCCTGTGAACCTCCTGTCTCAGCCTCCCAAGTACTGGGAGCCACCACACCTGACTCAACATATGTTTTTTTTTAAATATGAATATCCCAAGCTGGGCATCTTGGTGCACGCATGTAATCCCGTACTTAGGAGGCTGAGGCAGGAGGATTGCAGGTTTGAAGACAGCCTGGGCAAGTTAGCAAGACCTTATTTCAAAATAAAATAAAATAGGTGTAGCTCAGGGGTAGGATGCCCCTAAGTTCAGTTGCAAGTCCCACATTAATAATAATAAGAATAATAAGAATAATAAATATGAATATCCCTTGAGAAGTCAGGTATACATTATTCACACTTGAGGGTAAATTTCTTTTATCACTGACTTTTCTGTGTTCTCCAACTGAGTATTTGACCTTCAAGGCAAGGGAGTTTCAAAAGAAATATTAAATTAAATTAATTAGGAAATAAATTGAATTAAAACTTTGGAATTTTTTTAAGGTATTTGATTTGAATTAGGAACCTTGGTCAGTTGTACAAGGAATCACTTGGGAAACAGAGAGAGGACACTGAATAGAACAGGGGCTAAGTTAGGTTAGTTTGCAGTCATACGAGGATTTCAGAAGCAGCTGCTCCATTTCCAAAATCCTTCCTATAACACTTAGACTCTAAGTTAATAATGCCTGAAGTGCTTGCTGGAGATTCTGCCGGTTCATTGAAACACGGTGAATGTTAATATCTACGGGATTTGCAGGGGCCAGAGCAAAATGAAAATGCAGGACTTTTGTTTAGAAGGCAAGAACAAAGGGCCAGTAATGGTCCTAAAATATAAAACTGTTTCCTTCCTTCCACCCTCCCTCTCTTAACATATCAGAGGAGTTTCTTATCTGCTATTTAATATTGTTCCAACTAAAAAGAGAGAACCAAGGGCACAGATTATTAGCATGAATTTTAACCATTCACCTTTGCACCGCAAATATAAGAGCAATGAACTTGCATTTCACAATGTGTATTTCCTAGATGATGCATATATGTGTCATTCTTAACAGAACAATGAAAATACACCCCAAAATTGCTCAACTGTTTTAATTTCATTTCTAAGCGCATGCACATCTACAAACGCTCTCTTCTTTTCACTTCCCAGTCAGTAGAAAAAGACTATATGAAAAAAACTATGGATTTCTTCCCTGCAATGTGTTCCATGTTGGCTAACAGGGGAGAGAGGATGCGATAGGTGCTGTTTCTTGGAACACCATTGCCTTCTTCCCAGATTAGCACTATGTTCTGGCTCCAGTGAAATTGTGCCTCTTCCACACTTCGTTATAGACAGAAGATACTTTTTTTAATAGTACTAGAGACTGAAGCATTCTACCTCCAAACTACACCTCCAGCCCTACTAATTTTTTTTTTTTTTTTGAAACAGGGTCTCATTAAGTTGCTGAAGGACCTCACTAAGTTGCTAAGGCTGGCCTCAAACTTGAGATCCTCCTGTCTCAGCCTCTCAAGTACTAGGATTAGAGACATGCACCACCATGCCCGGCTCAGAACACTCTTAACTCTTGTTCTCATACTGAATTAGACTGAAGTCATGTGCTCTGTGTGGTCATCACAATTCACTGTCACACGCGCTATGTGTGAAGGAGGCAGTAAGGAACAGCCGCACACATGTGTGGTGTGCAGGCATCCCCGCTCCCTGCACGTTCACTATCCTGTGGGATTTGCACACACGAAGGTAGTTAACCCTAACGCACAGGGCCTATACACTGCCTAGGTGACACACCCATGATTCCAGCCTTGCCTTGAAATGCCTTACACACAAATGAGGAGCCCGTTAGCAAGGCAGTTTGCAAGGGAAGTGGGGACTGGCTAGTTCTTTTTTTATTATGTGACCTAACACTGTCTCAGACATATGGAAAATAATAGGATAAATGCAGACCCTGTTTTGAAGATTATTCTTATTCCAAGAACAGTGGGCACAAGGGAACCAACAAGCAAATAGATAGCTTCACATTGTACTCAAGCAAACACAGTGTCTTATGATTTTTATTTATTTATTTATTTATTTATTTATTTATTTATTTATTTATTTATTTTATTTATTTATTGGTCCTGGAGATTGAACCCAGGGGCATTCAACCTCTAAGCTACTCTCCAGACCTATTTTTTAAATTTATTTTGAAATATAGTTTCAATAAGTTGCTGAGAGCTTTGCTAAGTAGCTGAGGCTGGTCTCAAACCTGTGATCCTCCTGTCTCAGCCTCCCAACTACTGGGATTACAGAGGTGAGCCACCATGCCCAGCTCTGTTTTATGGATTTTGATGTGAAATGAAAGTAAAATTTTCAGACAAAACATGAAATTTCAAAGAGATGAAACTGCTTGTTAAAGAGTAGTAAGTAAAAAAAGGTACTTGGTTGAAAAACTATTAAAACTCTGAATAGAATTTCAACTGGAAGATTCGAAGGCTTAGGAAAGCCTGCCTTTCTGTTGGCTATGATCTCAGATGAGCCATTTTATCTCCAGTCCCTGTACACCTCATCTAGAAAATAGAGTTCCAACATAGAATGTTTCTGGTTTACAATTTGTTCAATTAAAGAGGCATTTATAAAGCTAGAAATCTGTTTTAAAGACAGAATCATCGATTTTATAAAATTCTTCCCAGAACTTCCAGAGGCCCTCAGTCACGCTTTCAGCCCTATGGCATCCTTGGGTGTTCACTGGAATCTGCAATGATCCTCCTTCCAAAGTCACTCATCTCTTTATCCCAAAGGGCTACTGATCATTGCTAAAGGGCATAGAAGTTAATGCTGGAAGATAAAGTAAAATAAAATAAATATTCCCCTCAAATCCATGGGATATTTATAAATTGAGTGACTTTTTAGAATGCAGTGTACATTTCTTTTCTGTTTTCAGTTTTGCTTTAGCTCTTGTCCAAACCAAAATCTACCTGGTACCCGAGATTTCTATTTTATGACTAACCACACATCGTTAGCATTTTATCAGAAAATTTTCCCTGTTATTTTAAAAAGAGCTGCCAAAATGTAAAATATGATTTTATTATGTCTTGCAGAAAATTGATTTTTTTCCACAGAAAGATAGGCTCAATCCTGTAATGCAGTCAATAGAAAAATAAATATGTAAAAATAAATGCAAGAAACAGAAGAGAGTGAAAATATGCTGAGTTCTTGTTATGCATCAGGTACTGTGTTTTGCATCCCTTATTTTGTTTAACCCCTACTTAATCATGTGTAGAGGTGAAAATAAGAATACTACCAGTTGTCTGTGCTCTCGCAGACGCTTTCAAAGCAAGCCCAGCCCAAGTCTCCCTCCCACACTCCAGCGTGGCACCTCCATGACGAATCCGCTTGGCATTGACATCCCAAAAGCAGTGTGGCCAGGCTGTTCGTTCTCATCATCTGCCTCAGAAGCTGAGCTAGCCACAGCCTTTCTCATCCCCAGTGACGGTGCACTCTCTCTTCCTGCTGCTTTGGCTGGAAACCTCGGGTCATCTTGTCTCCTCTGTCCCTCATCCCTGCCGCCCAGTGCATCAGCAGATCCTGCCGACTGCTGCTGCACGGCTAGTCCAACATGGTCCCTAGCACTCCCCCCTGAGCCAGAATCACCTCACTCAGACAGCTGAGGAGCATTTCGATGCTACAGTTTGACCTTCCTGTGTTCTCTTCCCAGCCAGGACAAACTGGAATGAAAGCCAGGTTCACCCTGGGGCCAGACTCCTGTGGTGGACCCACCTCCCTCTGAGAATAAAAGCAAAAACCCTTGAGCCATCCCTTTCCCCATTTTTGCATGCCTCCCCTGCACCACCCACCCTTCTCTCTTCTCATCTTCTCCTCCCTCTCTTTTCTCCATCCTCACCGATCCCCTCACAATTCAAAGACCAACCAGACACATTCTCACTGCAGGGTCAGTTATTGTTTTCATTTTGTCTTGTTTTGGTTCTAGGGATTGAACCCAGGGGGCTGTACCTCCAAGCTTTCTTTCTTTTTTTCAATTTTTTTTTTTTGAAACAGGGTTTCATTAAGTTGCTGAGGCTGCCCTTGAACCTGTGAACTTCCCATTTCAGCCTCCCAAGATCTGGGATTACAGGTGTGCATCACCATGCCCAGCTCACTACAGGGTCTTTGTTCCAGTAGTTCTCTTTTCCAGGAACACCCTGCTCTTGCACATGACTAAGACGCTCACATCCTTCAAGTTTCTGCTCAAACTTTACTTTCTTAATGAGGTCATGTATTACTCCACTTTCTGTTGCTATCACAAAGTACCCAAGGTTGGATAAAGGTATAGAGAAAAGAGGCTTATGTCGCTCTGTTTTGGAGATTCCAGCATAAAGACCTCATGGACCTCCAGGAAGATGGCATCACAGTGGCTGGAGCACTTGCTAGATGAAGACATTCCCTGACGAGACAGGAAGCCAGAGAGGGAAGGGGTCAGACATGCCCTTTTATAACAACCCTCATGGGAACTCACTGGGGTCCCAGGATAACCGCATTAAGTACTTCTGAGTTTGACACCCCCAGTGACTTTCCACCTTTGGAAGGTCCCAGCCACTCTTGTATCACCACACTGGGGACCAAAATTTCAACACATGATTCTTTGGGAGAAACACTCAAACAGTATCGACACCATAGCAGACCGCCCACCTTGTCCTACACCCCAACCCAGGCACGGCGGGTGCCCCCGACCTTGGCCTATTTTTCTCACATCTATAGCATATTTTACCCTCTGAAATACTCTACAATTTACCATTTTATGATGTTTATTAGTTCTTTTCAGTTTGCTTATTTCTACTAGAATGAAATATTGGTTGATGTATTCCCAGCCTCTAAATAGTACTTGGCATACCGTTGATGCTCAGTAAATCTTTTTGAAATTGTGAGGTGAGTGACTGAGTGAATGAGTGTTTCTTTTATTCTTCACACTAACCTGACTAAAGCTAGGCAGGAGATGCTTTTCGAATAGGGCATTAAAACTCAAAGAAGCTGGGTAACCTCATCACATCAGAAATCTTGTAAGAGTGAGAGCTAAGATGTAAAGAGTCTTCTCTGATCTGGACCTTTTCTGCCATCAACTGCAATGCATTTATAATTTTTATTCTTTCTCCAAGTTTTTCAGTGAACCTCATAGAATATTGTAACTAAAGTGATTGGCTTATAGTAACTCACATAAGATGAAGGGTATGCAGTGGAATAGTTTGGACTCTGACTAAAGAGTTGTAAAGACAAACCTAAGCTAGTTTAAATCTAAATACAAATTATAAAAATAAATAATTAAAATTATTTATAAAAGGAACATCTGTCTTAAGGATGTTGATCTCATAGAAGCCACAGGAGAAAAAATAAAGAAGTGGGAGCAAGAGGCAACTGAGTTCAGAGTTTACAGTTTCCACTTTTCCTGTGTCTTTTTCTTCCTTCTGCGCAGTTATAAATATTAGCTCCCTCTGCCTGAGGGGTCCAAGATGACCCAGCACCACCCATCACTCTTCAAACCTGAGCAAGTGCTTTGTTCTAAGTTATGGACTCTGTATAGATGAACTATCTCTCCTGAGCTGGATGTGGTGGAGCACAGCTATAATTCCAGTACTTGGGAAGCTGAGACAGGAGGATCACAGGTTTGAGTCCAGCCTCAGCAACTTAGGAAGACCCTGTTTCCAAATAAAAATTTGAAAATGGGGTTGGGGGTATAGCTCAGTGGTAGAATGCCCCTGGGGAAGGGAGAAAGGCAGGAAGGAAGGGAAGGAGGGAGGGAGGGAAGGAGGAAGGGAGGGAGGGAGGGAGGGAAGGAGGAGAGGGAGGGTAAGGATGAATCAGATCTTTCCTGGTCTAGTGAAAGATGGCCAGGAATGAGGATTCAGTATACAAATAGCTGATAGAGGATACCTTTGATGATGGAAAAATAGAGGGCTGAACAGACCCAGAGAAATGGGCCTGGTAGACACAAGTTCAAGGCCAGCCTCAGCAACTTAGTAAAGCCCTGTTTCAAAATAAAAAATTAAAAGGACTAGGGGTGTAGCCCAGAAGTATAGTGCCCCTGGGTTAAGACTCTAGTCAGTCAGTCTGTCTCTCTGTCTCTCTGTCTCTCTGTCTCTCTGTCTCTCTGTCTCTCTCTCTCTCTCTCTCTCTCTCTCTCTCTCTCTCTCTCTCACACACACACACACACACACACACACATAATATACATACATATGCACACCCACATACACACACAGAAAAATACAGCCTTGGACAAGTCAACTTTCTGCCTCAGTTTCCTCAACATTCTAATGAGTAATAACAATCAGTGGGTTTCCCAACTTACTTGATCAGGAGAATTATTTAGCAATATTTTCAAATGACAGATTCCCCTCGAATCTTCTGATTTACAAGATCTTGCCAGGCATGGTGGTGTACATCTATAATCCCAGTTGCTTGGAGACTGAAGAAGGAGGATTACTTGAGCCAGGAGTCTGGGGCCAGCCTGAGCAACCCGGTAAGACCCTGTCTCAAAAGCACAAAACAAAACAAAAACAAAAAAAACCTTTCACGACACTCTAATTTGTATTTTCAAGCAGCTTTCTGGATGATCAAAATGACTAGCTGTATATGGGAACCACTGGGCTAGATAACATCTAAGACCCTTTTAGTGTTTAAAGCTTTTGTTTACCTAACGATCATCTAACTTAGAAAACACTTCCATTGTAATAAAATCAATTTCTTATTAGCATTTAAGTATCATTTTCAGAAATTGCATGATTTTCTCATTTTGTTTTTTACTAAAAATTAAGAACATTATTTGGTATAAAATAAACTCAATAAACATTTATGAATGGATAAGTGGTGAGTTCCAGATAGTTTAAAAATGAACATTTATTCATTATTTGTGGAGCATCTTAATCCTCACATACATGGGGGAGAAATTCCTTTTGGACTTTGGTTTACTGGAATATTGAGAATGCTTAATGGGATAATAGTAAATAAACCAAAGTTCATAGTCTTTCAACTGGAACTAAAACATTTGAGAGTGGAGATTCATTTTATCTTCTATAGCAGCAATAAGTGAGATATGTGTAAAGATAGGATATCCTTGCTGTCTTGTTGAGGGCTAGAGAAATTCATGATGCTGTTGTGTTACTGTTCTTGCACCTTCCCTTCCGCAGCTTTCTAATCCCTTCCAGCTTTGCCACTGTCAAATAGTGCTCTAAAAAGTTCTCCAGAAGCTGGCCATGGTGGTGCTTATCTGTAATCCCATGACCTGGAAGGCTGAGACAGAAAGGTCCCAGGTTCATGGCCAGTCTCAGCAACTTAAACCCTGTTTCAAAATTTAAAAAAATAAAATAAAAAGGGCTGGGGGTGTAGCTCTGAGGTAGAGGATCCCTGGGTTCAATCCCCAGTACCGTAAAAACAAACAAAAAAAAAGGTCTGCAGAGGATTTTGCTAGGCCTGAACTTTTTGAAGGTCTAATGTCCTTTGGGAAACTAAAAGTCTGGGTTTCCAAAGGACTGGACTTTCAGGCAGAGAACCTGGGGTGTCGTTCTGCCTCTGTCTACCAACTACATAAAATTGATCAAGCCACATCACCTCTGTCTGTGGGCCTCAAGTTCCTCTTCTGTAATGTGAATTCTATATTCTTTCATGCACTGCAATTCTTAAAAATAATTAGAAGATTAAAAACATTCAAATTGGTATCTTCAATTCTGAATTTGACTGTATCTCTGCTTATCATTTAGATTTACTATTTTTCATTCCCTCAGAAACTTTGTATGTGTTTCCTAGGTCTACAAAATCACACAGCTTATAAATTAGAAGCAGATCTCTGTAGATATCTATACTTTTCAACACCAGATCATGTGCGTTTGTGCATCTGTCCTTTTCTGTGAGCTTTCAGAAAGGAAATAAGCACATGATGTGATCTAAATTAATTACCTCTTCCACCAGCGTGGGCCTAAATATGAGCTCCATTTTGTCACTTTCCTAAGAAAATATCATTAATAATCACAAGTGATGGTCTGGCTTAGGTATCAGCAAGCTCATAATAAAACACCTGGGGAGATCATGCTGTGGCTGTGTCTTCCTGTGATGTTGAAGTAACCAATCTGCGAAGAATGATGGTTTTTAGTCATGTTATTTAGTTGCAATATTGATAAAAAAAAAAAAAGATGATGATGATGATGATGATGCACAGGAAATGAATACAATCTTGTAGCAATGTTGTATCTTGCAAAATCATATCATTGATGCTATTTTTGCTATTTAAGGAGAATATAAGTTACAGTAGTAGAAAAGTATTTTGTATAATATCAAACCTATTGATTCCATGACAATTTTTAATATTTATTTGTTTGTTTATTTACTTATGATACTAAGGATTGGACCCAGGGGAATTCTACCGCTAAGCTATACTCCCAGCCCTTTGTAGTTTTGTTTTGAAACAGGGTCTCACTAGATTACTGAGAATCTTACTATGTTGTTGAGGCTATCCTCGACCTGTAATCCTCCTATCTCAGCCTCCTGAGTACTGGGATTGCAGCCATGCATCATCACACTCAGTCAATTTTTAAATTTTTTGTGGTCAATTTTCTCCCGAAAACACATGAAAATGGGATATAACGCAAGAACATTCCTATGTAAATTTTCTGTGAAACTCTCATATCACATCATGGAGTGCTATGGCTTGTTGTTGTTGTTTTGTCAGGTTTGTCATTACATCTAATTATTGCACTTTTATCTTCCAGAACAGTTGACCATCACATACCAAGAGTGACCTCAGGTTTAAAAAAAAAAAAGACCTTCAGTTTGGATCTTTTCCTGCCTTGGAAGCAAGAAGAATGGAAAACTGATAATCAAAGGTAAAAGGTTTTCCTTTCTCTTTATATAACACATTTCTACAGCTTCCTCTTCAGCCATCCTCTGTGAAACCATTTTTTAACAGTGTGGCATATTTGAACAAAAAGATTTCTGACTTGTAAGTTCAGACATATTCATAGGCTTCTGAGTTTAAATACCATGTTTTCTGTTTTGGTTTTGGCTTTTTTTATTTGTTTTTTTTTACTCCTGGTTACCTATTCAAACTCTGAACCATATGTAGTTTATATTTTTTGTCTTCATCATCATCATCGTTATTAATATGCTCTTGTTGGTGCATTGTAATCACACATCACAGTGAGGGTCAGAGTGGCAGAGACGTACAAGCACACGTGCACCAGCACTTGGTGCATTCATCTCTGAATCCCAGCCCTTTCCCTCACCGTCCCCACACATGCTTTTGAGATGGGTGTTGATGGTGTTGTATGTGTCCAAGAATTAATCTTCATTATTGTTAGTGTAGAATGACATATCAGGCAAATATTTTTTTATAAATGTATAGACCAAAGTATTGTATGTTAGGTTAAGTGCGGAATTACGGAGGTAGATAGCACAGTATCAGCTTTATTTTCTTAGCTGCACAAATTTGCATTTATTGGCACAGACATGCTTGATGTGTTCTAAATGTGCTAAGAAAGACAATAGAAGCATTTGAGTTTTTTCTATGTCTTCACTCCTTTCGGTTCATTAAGTGGTTTGAAGGGAAATGAAAGAAGGATCGTAATGATGTGGAAATCAGATACACTACAAAAGTGATATTTTGTCAAAAGGGAATTAGTATTGTCCTTGTCTGGATCCTTTGCCCAGTAAAGACAGTGCTTTGGATATGGGAATATGTTGGGAAGCTAGTCTCAAACATCAAGAGTTAGAAGCAGGAAGTGTGAATAAGAGAGAAGCACAGGTCAAAAATGGGTGGATGAACAAGTCCACTACAGTGGATGGTGGGATTTTGATTCCTCAGAGACCTCCTGGAAGGGGTGTGGACACTTTCTGCCTGAAGGATGTGCTGCAAGAGGCTTATCCACTGGCTCTTTTCCATTGATTGTGGATTTCCACCAGGGACATGATGCCTCACAATTCTAGGTGGTCCTGGCACTACAGGGCACAGAAAGCAGAGACTAAATCGTTCCTTGAGAGAGAGATTAGGAAGACAAGGAGGAATCCAAGTGGGCCCAGAAATATCTGTCCCTGCAGTGGTGTCTGAAATCACAAGTGGACAACCTATAACATGCTACAGTTCCTTTAACTTAAATTTTTAGGGGAATATAAGAGATTTATTTAGGAAAGTGAAGGTAAAACTTACTAGAGAGCCATGATAAAGGGATACATTCCAGACAAAGGCTCTGGAAAGGTCCCCTTCTGGAAGTGGAAAATGGTGGTGAGTTCTCTGCATGATGTGGTCTATTTGCTCTTGAAATCGTCACCTTCATGTGTATGCATTCAGAGGAGGAAACCATCTCTTTCCACACCTCACCTGCACTGCACCGCTCTGATCCCACCACATTGGCACCCCCCCCCAACCCGGTGCCAAGGTGAAACCCTGGGGAGGAGTGTGTGTCTAAAATGGCAGATGAACCTGGGCAGTGAATCTCCATATTTCTTCTCATGGGGGCCCTGCTGGGGCCTGTGTCCTACTCCTTTCCCTGACCTGCTCATCTTAACCTAACTGCCTAATACCGCCCCCTCAAGAGCTAGAGGCCCTGAAAGCATTTCGGGAAGAGGGATGCTGGGCCATCTTCTGTAGCTTCTTCAAGCTGGATAGGGATGCAGACTAGCCAGGACTTCTCCCTCTTGCCCTCTGTCAGGGCAGGGCCTGTTGGGTCCAGACAGGCTCTGGTTGGGCAGCCAGTCCACAGGTCCTCACGGGAACCAGTGTCAATTGTAGACAGGATGATGTTTGGCCTGAGTCTCATTCCAACTTTGATAGCCTGGACCTAGAAGCTTGTAAATTTCATTACCAAGTTTAGGAGACCAGGGTCAAAGGAAAAAGAGGAGTAATGAGACAAAGAGGTACACGAAGGGCAAAATCAGGGAAACCAGGACCAAGTCTCCTTTCAGAAAATCAGCCTGCATTGTCTTCCCATGTTGTGATGCCCGGTTGTTAGCTTGGGCAGAAGTGAAGTGGCCTTTGACAGGAGAAATGACCTCGAGGAAGGCAGCCAAAACTAGGAACTTATGGGAGGACTCCGAATCTATTGCCTTTCTAAAAAGGAACCTTAAATCTGTGTGCTTACAGCTCCACGCCGGTTTGGTTGACCTTGAAATTCAAGGTTTCTCTTGTGTGGGCAGGGCTTAACTCACATATGATAGATTCAGCTAGCAACCTTGGGCATTTGTATGTTTTTGTTATTGTTCCTTTGGGTTTTTTTTGGGGGGGGGTTGTTATTGTTGTTTTTGTTTGTTTGTTTTGCTTTAGGGGTAGAGAAGAGAAGAGTAAAGGGAGCCTGCCAAGAGGGAATTAATTAGAATCCTGAAGATGTGCCCTTCCAAGTCTTAACAAAGACTCAGCCTCCATAGAGAAATGTTACTTGGCTTGCTTTATCTCCTACTTCTTGTCCATGCGCATGTATTGCTGGTGGAATTCACATAGAGAAATTACATATTGGTTAGGCCATGTCTTTCTGTATCAAGCATCAGGTCAGTGCATAAGAATGGCTTGTCATATAATATTTTGGAAGGGCTAAGCTAGAGGCAAGCCTCTGGAGCAACTCAGAGTCTGAGAAGAACTTTGGCGAGAAGCTCTAGCCAGGGTAGTGAAGTTTCTTAACAGAACTTGATTAAGGTCCATTTAAAGTCTGGGTGGTTTTTTCAACCCTACCAAAAGTCTGAGGTCTCCAAAAAGAATGGAGGAAGTATTTATTTTCCAGGTTTTTGCTACATGCTGGGGTGACTTGACATATAAACATAGGTTGATTATTACTCTGGAGAGACCTGTGCAATTGAAATCAGGGAATAATATCCTCAGGTAGGGCTTTGATACCTCCTGTGTCCACTCTGTCCACATGGGAAAGCTTTTACCTGGCCTGTGAAGGTATCTATAAAGATCAAAAGGAATTTAAAACTTCTGAAGAAAATAGCTAATTGTTGTACTTCCCTGGATAAGAGCCCTTATGCTGTATGAGCAGAACCAGCAGGGAAGGCCTGGTACCATAGGGGTTGTTTGGGGGCACACCAATGGCATGTATGATAAACTCTTATAATTTTAGAGTCCCTTACCTATGAACAGTCTTTTGTCTGTGGCTGGGGAGAAAAGAACAAATGAGCTGCCACCAGTTGAGGTCTTTTCCTCCCTTAAGAGAGAGCTAGGGCATTGAGACAAGAGTAAAAATCAGTGGGAGAATCAAAAGTTCTCCCACAAACAGCACAAGGGAGAGATAAGTTGTCACTTTGTTGATCTTCCAGTCACCCCCATTGCCTGGCAGAATATGGAGCAGAAAAGACTCCAAAATAGGAAGTTAGCTCAGGGTGGGCAGGTCCTAAAATTGAAGGAAATTTGGGGGTTCTACTTGCTAGGTCCAAGGCTGCCCTGAGTTGGATTGCTTTGATGGTGATCTCAGATGTGGGAGACCACTGAGGCCAAGGGAACTGTGAGTCCAGGGCCAGAAACACGGGGTCTGACCCTTGGTGGTCCTTTGTGTCTTTGGGGCAGCCTCTCCTCCAGCAATCCAGCCTGTGCATAGAGAGTAGTGTTCAGGGCCCTTTGTCTCCCCCAGAATTTACTTTACCAGTGTCCAGGCTTCCCACGGTGGCTGGCGGCTTCCTTGGGGCAGTATTTTAAAACATGTGTGTTCCTCCTAAATGAAGTATTTCCAAAAAACTTTTTTTTCTTTTTTTTTACATTGTAAAGTTACATACAAATATCATGAAAATAGAGTCCACTTCATTCATATATATATTTGCAGTGCTGGGGATTGAACCCAGGGGCATTCTACATTCAAGCTAAACTCCTAGCCCTATTTTTTATTCTTTAATTTGAAACAGGGTCTCACTAAATTGCAGAGGGCCTCACTAACTAGCTGAGGCTGGCTGTGACCCTGTGATCCTCCTGTCGCAGCCTCACAAGTACTGGAATTACAAGCATGAGCCACCACTCCCGCTCATCAATAAATTTTCTGTGTTCAGAATAATACATGCGTCTTGGTCCACAAATATATTTAACAAATTATATAGCAAGATTCAAACTAGATGAACATTTTGGAATGGTTAGAAATAATATAATGTTTACCTATTCCTGTATTTATTACTCATTATATATTGTTTCATGTATAAGAAAGGGCCTTTGTATACTTCCCCAAAATGTTTTATTATCTTTCCTGTTTGGAAACAGTCCTGTGAACAGCTGTGGTATTTGTGTGACAAGCATGACTGAGATTATGCCTGGCTGGGAATAATGTTAAATGGGTCCTCAGCTGGAAAAATAGAATTAGGACTTTAAAGTGAATCAAAGTGTATTCGGCCAGGGGTGGGGGGAGGCTGTTGAGTTTTTTGGTCTGAGAACATTAAACGGATTGAAATAAAGTTGGGTAAAGGTTGTGTTTGTCTTGTGACCCAGAACATCACATGCTCAGAGGAAAAACAAATCAGTGGACTCCAAACAGTAGCTACTAAAAATAAAACCAGCAGACATCAAGGAACATCTGGATTGGTGAATGTTAGTCAAAGTAGTGAAATTGGATGGGGAAGAGAAAGGGCAGCAGAAAGTGGTAGAGAAGAGAAACCAGGGAAGTTGTGGCCGATGGCAAGGCAGTAGTACCCCAAAGGCAGACAGAATCAAACCTTGGAACAGAGAGAAGCCCATGCCAGTGGAGAGATATGTCTCAGAACAAACCACATGTTGAGCACAGAATAAACTGAGTGTATGGCCTGTTAATTTGAGAGGAGACAAATTCCACAATCACCAGAGGATTAATTTGTGTGTCTTCGCCCTTGAATCGTGCATTCACTTCTTGCTGGTTTCCTCTCCAGGGTTCCCTTTGCCTCCCAAGTCTTCCCAAGTAATAGCCCTAATTATGTCTGTTCTTCTCTCAGAAAACAGCCTCTGATTTGCCATTTCCTGGTTGCCTGAACTCTTTATTGTTGTTGTTATACTGGGGATAGAACCCATCTGCATTCTACCGCTGAGTTACATCCCCAGCTCTATTTTTTTTTTTTTTTTTTTGAGACAGGATCTTGCTAAGTTTCCAAGGCTGGCCTCAAACCTGTGATCCTCCTGTCTCAGGATTACAGGCATGTGCCACCACCACTCTCAGTTTTCTGATAGTTTTTATTCCTTGACTTCACTTACCAGAGACCTAGCCTATTGTCTAGAAATGCAATTTCTGTTATTCATCAAGTTCCCAGTTGCTGTGAGAGGTTCCTGGGCCTCAAACACAGATCATTCTAAGATAAGGACCACAAATTGATATTTCTAACAAGTTCGCAGATGATGCTGGTCCTGCTGGTCTAGGACTTCATTTGGAGAATCATGCTTACATCAAATGATCCAGGCTGGCACTACAGTGTCTGCATCACAGCTTAAGTCAAAATGAGATTGCACTGAAAGGGCTTCTTTGCCACCATCACCATTGTGAGACAATGTATTAATTTAAAAGCAGGATTTGAGAGCCGGGTGTGGTGGCGCACGCTTGTAATCCTAGCATTCGAGAGGCTGAGACCAGAGGATCCGGGTTCACAGCCAGTCTCAGCTACCTAGTGAGGGACTCTGCAACTTAGTGAGACTTGGTTTCAAAATAAAGAATAAAAAATAGGGCTGGGGGTGTAGCTTAGAGGTAGAATGCCCCTGAGTTCAATCCCTAGTACCGCAAAAAAAAGCAGGACTTGAGTCTTAGAGTCAAATACCATGTTTATTGATTGACTGATTAATTGATTGCTTGACTGATTCCCCAGTCCCTTTTTTAATTTTTTTTTTTTTAATTTTTAAACAGGGTCTCATGAGATTGCTGAGAGTCTTGCTACATTGCGGAGGCTGGCCTCAAACTTGCAATCTTCCTGTCTCGGCCTCCCAATGACTGGGATTACATGCCTGCACCACCATACCCAGCTCAAATACCATCTGAATGTCATACAATCACCCACAGTAGGTTGTTGGGTACATTTTTATATCCCCTACTTCATTACAGACATTGGAGACCCATAAGTATTTGTTGGATGGATGAAAGAACATGGAGGCAAGTTTGGCAACCAAGGACTGATTTTTAGCAAGGAACTTAACTCCTTACAAAGAAACTTGTCTGGCGTGTGGTATAGGGAAAGATTGATTTCCTTCATGTAGAAACTTTCTAAGATCATATTCAATGCTTAAGACATTTTATTAGATGGACTAAGTCTATTCAAAGCCTGAGTGTCTAGTATCAATAGAATTGTGCTGTTTAATAAGCAGAATTTTTCACAAAAGACTTTTTGCTATTTGATTGAGTACAATGGAGGCAATGTCATTTTTATCAAGACAAATTGTACATTTTATTTTATAAAAGAGCCATGGGATATGTGAAACCAGGAAATCACATCAATTTAATAAATTCCTTTGCAAATGTCTCTTCCTTGAGTTTACATTTTGCAGCTGCAGCATAATTTGAATGTTTATTCACATTTAGGACAATTGTGCTTTCTGGTCTCTTGCTTTCTTGCATTCAAATGTGTCCATGTATCAACGTTGCAGTTTCTCTCTGCATCTTTTATCTGCATACATCATCCCATGATTGGCTTGGTAAATTTATCCTACTTTTCCTGCTAAAATAACTGTTCCTGCTGTCTGTTTTCTGCCCACTCCTTGATTTATTCCAGAAATTGGGCTTGATGCCTACTTTCGGAGCTCAGTGGGAAGCTTATTCTGTATGTTTTTAAACCAATTTCCCACAATTTTTTTTTCTGTTATGTATTCTGTTGTAGAGTCAACTTCAAAATGCGTCCATAAAGAAGTTCATGATCCTATATTAGTACAAATAGTCACAATGAATGATTACCATGAGTGCTTGAAATTTTATTTGTACAATTTTATTTCATTAGTAGTCTATAAATGTATCATCCTTCTCAATAGGTCTACTGTGTTTATTTAGTATTGATGTATGTATAATATAAATTAATATTAAAAATATTAGTTGCTGGGCAAAAAAAGCTATTTCATAATTCATTTTAATAGTCAAAAATCAAAATTTTCATTTTATTTTATGGCCTGCCTAATATTAAAGCTTAAATATTAATCAAAGCTTGAAAAATCCTAGTTCCAACTTTTTTCTTCCTATGATGTATGAACTCGACTGAGTCCCTCCACCTCGGTCACCTTGGATGGCTTAAGAAGGCTTTGATTCTTCTGTCATCCTGAAGCTGGTGGAGGATGAGCCAGGTTTCTAAAGGGTACATACACCTGGAAGGCTTTGGTGCAGGGTCCTCTTGGCTGGCCATAAGTAGGAGTGAGGAGTGTGGGAGTGGAGAGGATCTAAAGCCAAAGGGAGCACACAGGTCCTCTTAAACTTGAAGGTATTTATGCCTGAGATGAAGTTAAGATCTTGGCCAAGATCTGTGCTTATATGTGAAGCCAGCAAAAACCACCACAGCGACCCCTGTTGGCATACCCCAGTAATCTGGGGAAAGGTGACTCATGCCCTA
Source organism: Graphiurus murinus (assembly GCA_004027655.1). NCBI lineage: Eukaryota > Metazoa > Chordata > Mammalia > Rodentia > Gliridae > Graphiurus > Graphiurus murinus. The sequence continues at coordinate 54,083 of PVLC010004671.1, read as the reverse complement.
AGACACAGGGACATGGTTCACATCAAGTTCCACCGCAGTCTTCTTGCTAAGGCTATTAGATACAGAATCTGTGTAATACTGTTCAACTTAAGGATTAAGCTAATGAAGTGTAAATAAATAAAAATATATGTATGCTCTTGTATTTTTTGTTGTTTAAAAAAACAGAAAAGATAGGGAGAAAAATCAGGGTTTAGGATAAATCACCCCTGGGATTCATCTCTATGCCTTGTGTTACAGTCTCAGGGTGCAGGTCATATGAAATGCCACCTAAAACCAGGGACAAAAGTCTGAATGAGCCAGTCAATCAAGTGACAGCACACATTTGGAGGCAGAATTGAAAGGGCTTGATTTGGGATACAGAAAGATTTGAGTTTAAAACCCAACTTCTTCATTTATTAAATGGGCGAGCCTAAAGACAATACCAAACCACTCTGTAATTTATCACCATCTGCAAAATGAGAACAGTGATTTCTAAGCAAGGTTGCTTTAAAGATCATGCCTCAAAAATCTGGCACTCGGGGGAGCTAAACATACATACATCTAAAGACCTGTTCAGGCCTCATGACTAATCAGGTCCCCAACCAAGATTTTAGGGGTTAAAGGAGATTACTCTCCTCCTCTCCTCCCATGTAATTCTACAAGGCTCGGGAATTTCACTTGGGACTCTAAAAGATGAACACAGTTTAGAAAATGTATCTGTAATTGAGTCATTGGAGTCTTACAAGGTTAATGAGAAAATTCGACATAGTTTTTCATCTAGACAGGATATCTCTGGTCCTGTACTTTGCTAGTGATTACACATACCAAGCTAAACCCTTTCTATCTTGAGTGTCTCCTTCAATGTCAAGCATAGAGTTTGCAAATTGCATCCTGTCTTCTGTTTTGTAATTTAACCACAGCTCCGGCAGGAATTAAAATAAAGATTGCTCAAGGTATAGGTTTATTCTAAACTCTTGATTTCAATCTGATTCCAGTATGTCCAAAATTATTCCTTTTCTTCCCCTTTGTCTCCAAAACAGAACAATCTGCCTGATGTAGTTTTATATCTAGAGGGAAAAGAAATCAATAGATCAATAGATGATTCATTTGATATGAATTCATGAACATATTGAACATTTTTTCTGGTCTTTTTTCTGTGCTTTTGAGGTTGAATTGTCACTGATATTGGTTAGCCTCAATACTTTGTCAGCAGAAATTCAGAGCTGCCTACTTAATAGGCTATCAATAAAGATTTGGTGTAATGTTTCATCAATCTTAGCAGAGACTTTAATCCTGTTGGCTTTTTTTCTACTTCAATATTCCATAAATCTGCTGCACATTAATGTGCTTTGAGATAAATCTTAGTATTTTATTGTTCCATCCTTCTTATGTCAGAAATCATTTAGAAACAGAGCTATTTGTGCTATTTGAGTACCTTGATTATTTCAGACATCTGCAAGATAACAAAAATCTAATTGTGGAATGTTGTGTTTATTTGTCATGCCTCAGAGACATGTCACCATTCAGATGAAAATCATACTGATGAGGCCATGGCAGGCCTTGCAAGATAAATATAGATAGATAAATAGTTGGATGGATGGATGGATGGATGATGGATGGATGATGGATGGATGGATGGATGGATGGATGGATGGATGATGGATGGATGGATGGAGGATGGATGGATGGATGGATTGATGAATGGATGGATGGAGGATGGATGGATGGATGGATGGATGGATGGAGGATGGATGGATGGATGGATGGAGGATGGATGGATGGATGGATGGAAGATGGATGGATGGATGGATGGAGGATGGATGATGGATGGATGGATGGATGGATGATGGATGGATGGATGGATGGATGGAGGATGGATGGATGGATGGATGGAAGATGGATGGATGGATGGATGGATGGATGGATGGATGGATGGATGGATGGAAGATGGATGGATGATGGATGGATGTGTGTGGTGGTGATGATGATGTTTATTTGGACAACCTGATCATTCACAATAGCATAGTTGTTTCTAAATAGACCAATCATTGCTGATATTGACATTTTGATGACATGAACTATTAAATACTCTCTAAAAGAAATAGAAACACTATTTTTGTACAATAGAATTTTGTAAAATAGACTACAATGGAGTTTATTGCAACTCACTTTTTGTTTACATTATAATAATATCCAAGGATAACATTTACAGGGTAGTATAAAGATGAAGCTTAAGAAGAATTATAAGAAAAGGGAGAAGTGCTTTAACTTTTTTGGTTGGGTTTATTTCATTCTTGCTGAATTCTCAACATGTACTTGAAGTCTTCATATAAAATACTTTATTTATAAAAAGCTAAATTTAGGAAAATAATGATTCCCTGTTAAACAACCAGTGTTCATTCTGGGATTCCTCTACCTTTCCAATATAATCAGGGAGGTAAAAATAAAATAAAATATAAATTTGTAATCATAATGGTACACAGTGCCCACCTCTGACATTTCAAATATCTGGGGCCTTTTTAGCATTTCTTTTTTTTTTTTTTTTTTTTTGTGGTACTGGAGATTGAACTCAGGGGCATTCTACCTCCGAGCTACACCCCTAGCCCCATTTTTTATTCTTTATTTTGAAACCGAGTCTCACTAAGTTGCGGAGTGCCTCACTAGGTAGCTGAGGCTGGCCGCGAACCCGGATCCTCCGGTCTCAGCCTCCCAAATGCTGGGATTACAAGCGTGCACCACCACGCCCGGCTTTTTTTAGCATTTCTTTATGATCCAAAGCATAACTGCAAACATTTATCATGGAGTCAGGTGTATGCCAGGCACTGTTTCAAGCACTTTTCTGGACATACCTTGCTATAGATCTATGTGAAAATTCTGTACGTCTACAGAGAAAAATTGACAAATCTATTATCACAGTAATTGATTTCACGATATTTTCCCTTAATCAATGATAAAGAAAGCTCAGAGGAAAAATAAACTCCTGAAGATGCAGATGGTTTGACCAACACACTATCATGTTTCATTTAGTGGTCATGTGTAGACTTCTTCATTCCAAGGTTGGAGAATACCAGTTCTTTATATAATTATGCACCAAGCCATAAATCAGATCTAAAACATACTCTCCACTTCACAGACAAGGAAACGATTAGGCTCAGAGAAGCTAAATAACTTGCAAGGAACACGGAGCTAGTACATCCAAAACAGGGTGTGAACCCAGGCCATTCAGTGGAGTCCCCTTGACCATCTATTGCACCACCTATCCTTACAGGTGAAATGCAGAGTTGGATTTAATGAGGTAATTCAAAATGTATATGTTAAGAGAAGACCAGAGATTAAACTCAATCTACCCTATTGTACTTTGAAGCACTTATGTTGCCAATTTGAGATCAACCAATTAGAGTAATCTGTCACCTATGAAAGTAGACTTGGAAGAAAACAATTCAAACCATAAATTAAGAATATGTTTAAACAACTGCTAAAGTTGGAACAGGAAAAGTGAGAATGACATACAATCATGTGTCACTTAACAACAGGGCTGTGGTCTGAGAAACAGCCATCGTGTGAACATCACTGAACATGCATATATTAATTAAGATAGCCACAACGTCCTCAGGTGATAGAATTTTAGATCACCGTCACATGGTGTGTCACTGACTGTGATGTTGTTATGTGAACATGACTGTAGTTTAAATTGCCTTAAATGAATTACCCTTAATAGATCAGGCTTGAATTACTGATCACATTTAGGGGCTATGTATTAGATACAAGGACATCCACTGGGCTTCTGTACTCACATCAGACTCGTTTTTTCCAAACTGAACTCGTAGCTACCCCTCCCTCTGCTTCTCCCTCTTCTGCTGTCACATGTCTCGTCTATGACGTGGCTCTCCACCCACCCAACTGCTCAAGTTAGAAACCGCGGAGGAGTCACCTATGAAATCTCCTTCACCCTGCCCCACCTTTGGTAAATTTGAATGAATTTCTTGAATGAAGTACCATATTAACCATCTAATATTTCAATGCCCTATTAAATGTATGGCTACAGTTAGAGTTTGAAAATCATACATTAAAGTTCACTGATGTTTTCTAATGTGTTTGGTTTCTGGACACTGTGTCCCATTCCTTTGTAAGGTCTGGTTTTGTTTTTGTTTTTGCAGTTCATTGGTAGTGATGTTGTCAAGTGTAAATCCATCCATGGGAGATATACTACAGAAGAGCTGAGATATTTCCCTCTCCGTGAGAGTATTGCATGTGTTGACAAATAGCACACAGCCTTGGGCCCAGCAGTCTCAGCAGTATTCCTCTTGTTAATTATGTCTTCTGGGGGGAAAAACATCCCATTTCTTGGCAAGGTAACTTTCCTAATCAAAGACTTCTTGGTTCTTAAAGGAACTCAACTACTCCAACCTCCACCTTATAGGAGGGCTTAATTGGGCATGGATTTAATCTACTTTGGGGATCAAGAAACTCTAAATGTTATACCTAAGAAAGTATTTCTTGAGGTACACAAGGAACATTTCACACATTTTAAGCCATTTGTATTTAAGAAACATTACTGGCAACTAAGACATCCATTGGTATTAAAAGCTTGAATAATTCCAACCTTCCTTGACTTTGAAATTACTGCTTCTTTACTAGCATCTTTATTATCATTTCTTTACACTTGAACCTGTTTCAAGGTATGGAAAAGTTTGGGTACATAGGATATGGGGGCAGGTGTCTTGGACAGGGACACTGAAGGCCTGAGTTCTAAAAGGATATTAGTTAGGAGTAAGATGAAGCTTGCCACAACCTCCCGCCCCAGGGAGACAGTTAACAGAAAAGAAGGAGGACTACGACTCCAACTCCTTATTTAGGTGATAGCAGAGGAAGAAGGAATGCCTGAGGAAGGATGTAGTGAGATCTGGGGGCCACGGATGTTTTTTGACACAAAGGCTAAAAGGAAAATGTCAGGATTCAGACGAGGACATTTAATTAGCATGGTCATGCCATAATTTTACATTTAGAAACTTCTTTCAAATATGGCATTTATTGTATGTTTGTATAATTATAAATTGTGAAGTTACAAATTCAGCCATCTCACCTCCCTGACTTCTCCAATTTTGTTTTCTTGTGGTACTTGGGATTGAGCCCAGGGGCATTCTACCTCTGAACTACCCCCAGCCCTTTAGCCCATAGGTTCTTGCTATGTTGCTGAGAGTCTGGCTAAGTTGCTGAAGCTGGTCTTGAACCTGCAATCCTGTCAGCCTCCCAAGTACTGGGATTACAGGCATGTGTCACCATGCCTGGATCCAGTTAATTTAAATAAGACCACCGTTATCTCAGTGACAAAATCTTGAGGTCAACTCTGATTCATCCCCCACTTCCCTCCCACCTGCTTAGCCAGCCCCGCATGAGGTCCTGGTTATTTTTTCTGGGGCAGCTGCCATCTTAGTTCAGGCCCTCCCGCCTCCTGCTCACCTGTGACAGTAGCACATCCTTGCCAATGTCCAGGTCTCCTGGAGTGACAAAGTCCCATGGCACGAGCCATCGGTATTAACCTCCCCCAAATACCATTTCCTGTATATTCTTCTGTGTGAGTGTGTGGAAGTTACTAGGGATTGAATTCAGGGGCATTCTACCTCTGATCTACAGCCTTAGCCTCATTTTTATTTGAAGCAAGATCTTACTAAGCTGCTGAGGGCCTTGCTAAGTTGTTGTGTCTGGCCTTGAATTGGTGATCCTTCTGTCTTGGCCTTCCAAGATACTGAGATTATAGGCAATGTGCCATCATGCCTGGCCCATTCCTGATATATTCTAAACAGTAAATATTTATTGATTCCTTCTGTAATGGACATTATGCTATGTGTGCTATTTTGTTTAATTATTGTGACCAATTTTAGACAGAAGGTACCATTATGATTCCTGCTTTGCAGATGAGAAAAATTGATCTTTAGAGAGATTTCCAGTAACTCACTCAAGTTCGCAGCAGTTGAGTAGCAAAGTCTAACTCCAAAATCAGAGTCAAGACCATAGAGTCCCTTCTGAGGCTGTGTGTAGAAGAGATGATGTTGTACTTGGGAGGCTGAGACAGGAGAATCTCAGATTGGAGATCAGCATCAGCAAATTAATGGGACCCTCAGCAAGTTAGCAAGATACTATTTCAAATAAAAAAATATAAATGACTGCGGGTGTAGGTTGAAGGTAAAATGACCCTGAGTGCAATCCCCAGTATTATAACATAAAAGAATAAAAATAATATAAATTTAAAAAATTAAACAGAGGATGGTGACAGGATTCCAGGAGATAAAGCTGGGTGCGCTATGATCAAATTATGACTCAATTAGTTTTGCCCAAGGAACAAAAATGTATTGAAGACTTTTCAGAAGGGAGACATAGGATCAGACTTTATTTCACTAAAGATGAGCAGTTTTGGGGGAGTATTGGACCTGGGGGACTTCAGTGGCTCCTGTGTTGGGGCAGCGAGTTCCTAGCTCCCAAGAGCCCTGCTGACTCCCTTCCCTCGGCAGGACTGTCCTCTCTGCACACGAGGTCCTTCCTGAGTTTCTCTGCCTCCTCAGCCTCCTGCAAGGCATGCCTCCACTACCCCTTCCTGCACCAGGATGGAGTCTCCCCTTTGGCCTCCTCCAGCCTCTGCCCAAAGTGCCCAGGGCTGCCAGCGTGATGCTCACACGACTCCCAGAGTCTTGTTGAGCTGTTCCTACCTCCATCGCAAGGGCTTTGAGGAAAGCGAGGCCCGCAGCCTCTGGGTGGGATGTCTCTCTAAACAGTATCTTGAGCCCCTTCGTATACCCATGCCTGCCTGGCCCTAGAAGAAGCTTAATGCATGTGCGCGGAGGATATTCATTGCTTTTGTCTGCTTATGCCTCTTATTTTATCCAAAAGATTTAAGACTCCTGGATAACAGGAAATATGCTTCCCAAGCCGTCGCAGCCTCGTCTAGCCCACCAAGGTGGATTACACAGAGCAGGTGAACGCCCCGGATCTACCCGCCCCCCCCCCAGCAGGCTTTCATTTTACGTCATTTTCCTCTTTGCATTTTGGGTGCAGGGTGCTTTCAATCGAATTTTTTTTTTTTTTTTTTTTTTTTTTTTTTTTTTTTTTTTTGCGGTACTAGGGATTGAACTCAGGGGCATTCTACCTCCGAGCTATACCCCCAGCCCTATTTTTTATTCTTTATTTTGAAACCGGGTCTCACTAAGTTGTAGAGTGCCTCACTAGGTAGCTGAGGCTGGCCTCGAACCCAGATCCTCCGGTCTCAGCCTCCTGAATGCTGGGATTACAAGCGTGCGCCACCACGCCCGGCTTTTTAATCGAATTTTAAGTGGGTTCTAGTTTGTCTGCTGTCAGTAGTTCAGCAGGTTTTGGGGGAGGGCCATTTCAGACCTAGAAATATGTGAAGTTCACACGCTCAATAGCTAGAAGTGAAGGGTGTGGAAACAATGTTCTCAGCTTCTATTATAATTTGATTACATGATAGGTACCATGCTTTACAAGTAATATCTTACTGAATTCTCATAATACCCTATGGTGGCGGTATTAGTTTTATCTCCATTGTATCGATGAACAGGGAAGGAACAGAATAGTCGAGTAATTTCATCCAAGGTCACACAGCTGGTAACTGGCAAAGCCGGGATCTCGACCCAGGCACCAGAGCTTAGAGCCTATGCCATTCATTGGGTCAGTAAGCGCTTTTGTAGCCTGGTATATGTCAGGCATGGTTTTAGGCTCTAGTAGGTGTTCTGTGAGTGTGTACTTAATGACTAGACCGTGTGAGGAGAGTGCTATGGCAGGGTATTCACTGACTGGTATATAAAAGTGGAGTTGTGGTTTAATGGCAGTTGAGTCATTTCAGTGAAAAAAAAATGAATTTCCTAAAGCATCTATTTTTAGTTTTCAGATTGTACATGCTGTACCAATTCATCCTCAATTAAAAGAAAGCAATTGCAAAGTGATGAGGAAATAGTCAATGATTGTTCGAGCTGCCAACCTTCAGGAATTCACATTCAAGAATCTGCAAAAATGTTAAGCTAGGAAAAAGAAATCATAAAATACCATATCAGCAGCTTTTGACATTCTGCCAGATATTAGTGATTGTATTGTAATTTAAATTTTGAAGCCTTAGAATTTTGGAGTTGGATGTGAACTTCAGAATTATCTATGCCAACTTACTGCCTCTTGCCAGGAATGTTCCCACAGCATTGTAAAAATAAGATCCTTGACAAATGTTCCTCTAACAAATGTTAGAGAATCAATAGAAACAGTTATGGGTTTTCTTTTTATACTCTCACCTGACTGCATTTATGGCTAGTGGAATATTGGCATATCTAGAATGCAGTCCAGAGGATTTCATGTCATTCCTCTCTGGCTCTTTCTCCTGCCTACATTTTAGGAATCTACTTAGTATTTCAGAATTATTCTTTGTGTGTGTGTGTGTGTGTGTGTGTGTGTGTGTGTGTGTGGTACTGGGGATTGAACCCAGAGGCATTCTACCTTTGAGCAATACCCCCAGCCTGATTTTATTTCTTACTTAGAAACAGGAACTCATTAGGTTGATAAGAATATCACTTGCTGAGGCTGTCCTCGAACCTGTGATCCTCCCACGTCAGCCTCCCAAGTATTGGGATTATAAGCGTGCACCACCATGCCCAGCTTTTAGAATTATTCTTTTAGGTATTGTCTTGCATTACTGTGTAGCACTCTAAGTCAGGGGGCAGAGAATTTCATTCCAAATCTGGTCCATCCCCTCTTAGTGCAGATAAAGCTTTCCTGACACACAGCCATCCTGCTTTCTTATGCTTTTTTTTTTTTTTTTTTTTTTTTTTTTTCAGTCCTGGGGATGGAACCCAGGGCCCCGTGCATGATACGCAAGCTCTCTAAGCTTCCCACCACTGACCTCACCCTGCCCCTTCGTTAACGTATTTTCTGTGGCTGCTTTTGTACTTTTTGAAAGGCCAAGCCAGGTGGTGACAACAGAAAGATGATTAAAAGTATGAAGCCTAAAATGTTATTATTTGACCCTTTAAGAAAAAGTTTATCAATCTGTGCTCTAAAGTATTCTTCCTATACTTTGTTTTTATCTCACTACTTCTTATTCCATTTGTCAGATGGAATAAAATGAGTGTGCTGATCTGAATGACAGGGACATGAAGAGTCTTCACACAGGCGGCCTCACTCTCTTGCTCTTCTCTCTCTCTCTCTCTCTCTCTCTCTCTTCCTGGCTCCCGTCCCTCTCTCCCTCTCTGTCTCTCTATGTATGAGTCTCTCTCTCTCCTTCTCCTTCTCCCTCTCCCTCTCCCCCTCCCCCTCTCCTTCCCCCTCCCTCTCTCTTCTCTTCTCTTCTCTTCTCTTCTCTTCTCTTCTCTTCTCTTCTCTTCTCTTCTCCTCTCCTCTCCTCTCCTCTCCTCTCCTCTCCTCTCCTCTCCTCTCCTCTTCTCTCTCTCTCTCTCTCTCTCTCTCTCTCTCTCTCTCTCTCTCTCTCTCTCTTTCTCTGTGTCTCTCTTTTCTGAGGCTGATGAGCTGGTGACAAAAATGGTCTTTATTTCTTTTCTGTGGGAAGTCAGAATGTTCTCAATCATCCTAGGATATGAATGACAGAATCACATTAGGCATTTTGGTGCACACTTGTAATCTAGCACTTGGGAGGCTGAGGCAGGAGGACTGCCAATTTGAGGCTAGTTTCAGCAGCTCAGTGAACCCTGTTACAAACTAAAAAATAAAAAGGGCTGGGGTGTAGCTCAGAGGTAGAACACTCCTGAGTTCAATCCCCAGTCCCAAATAAAAAATAAAAATAAAGACATGATTATTTTCAGCTATATTTCTGACTTTGCTTGAACTGACTTAGACCCAGATGCTCCTTCTTGAGTAATTCCTTCTCTCTGTGTCCTTTGCCTCTCACCCCGCCCCACTCCTACCTCCCCCATGAGCAGGCTGCACCATTTTCTTATACTGTTTGCAAACTTCTTGCTCTCCCGGCCAGATGCTCCCTGGTCCTTTTCAAGCCTGCTGTGTCCTCTTTAGGTCCTTGCTAACGTGTCACCTTCTCAGTTTTCCTTGGGCTATGATCTTCCCTCAGTTCCTTTCCCATGCCACTCCTAACACCCACCTCCAGGGCAGCTCTCTGGGTGGCACAAGTGTCTTTGTGCTCTGGGGTGGGGGGCACCTGCCCTCTGTACTGGAAGGGCAACTTCACAAGGAGGAGGACCGAACCTGCTTCATCCGCCGCTGTCCTTCTAGTTTCTAATGGAGTAGGTGCTCAACAGACAAATATTAAATAAATGTGTGTCCCGATGAGAAGTGCTGGTGTTGGCGTGGACAAAGATTTTACCATGTGTTCAGATGTCACTGAGATCTTCACCCCGCTCTGCCGATGCCGTTACTGCATATGCTTGCTAACCAACCCCGTGTCGTTGGGCAGTCAGTGCTCCTGGTGCTGTGCTCCGCATACGTTTCCTTCTTCCTATACGTGTATGAGCGATGTGCCGGCAATTTACTTAGTCAAAAATTGGGGGAAATAGCAGGTAGCCATCTGTCTGTAAAACTGAGAACGTTTTTTTAGAGTGCACGGACTGTCAGGAACAGCTTGAAAGACTGACAGGGAGGGAAAGTGTCGGGCATTCTTGTCATGAAATATGCAGTGTTCTTGGGGTGAAGGTTGAATGGTCTCTAAGAGTTTAAATCACAATGTTTGCGAAGGTTTGGATGTGATAGTGAGGTGGATGGATGAGTGTGAGGTTCAGCTCTTCTAAGAAGACATGACAAGGCATCTATAGGACAAAGCTAGGGACAGGGCGTGGTCCTATTCCGGGATATAATAGAGTTCAAAATAGAACTGATCATGTCATGTTATTGGCAAAACTAATTATTTTTCTGGTGTTCAATTCACTCTGAAAGAATATCCTATTGATGCTTATATTATTCCCCAAATCACTTTGTGTGTGTGTGTGTGTGTGTGTGTGTGGGTGTGTGTGTGTCATTGGGATTGAACCCAGGGACATTCTACCTCTGAACTACACCCCCACTCCTATTTTTTATTCTTTATTTTGAAACAGGGTCACAGTAAGTTTCGGAGGGCCTCACTAAGTAATTGAGGCTGGCCGCAAACCTGGATTCTCCAGTCTCAGCCTTCCAAGTACTAGGATTACAAGTGTGTGCCACCACGCCTGGCTTTCCAAATCACTATTCGAGAAAGATTTTTGCCTAATGAATCACTATCCATTCATGGAAGAGCTATAGGCTGAATATCATAGACCTCATGCTCTGAAGTGAGTCAAAGCTGGCCTTGGGTGGAATGGAATGCTCAGAAGGGAATTGGTAGACGTCCATCAACAGATGGATGGATTACAAAACTATGGGATATTACACAATGGAATTTTACTCAGCCACAAAGAAAAACAAAATCATGTCATTTTCAGGGAAATGGATGGAACTGGAAAACATTATGCTAAGTGAGAATAGTCAGTCACAAAAGGTAAAAAATCAGATGCTCTCTCTAATACACGGAAGCTAGGGAGAAAGTGGGTCATAAGAGGAACTCTAGACAAAAAAAGGAGAAACCTTAGGTGAGCAAAGAAGGGGACCTAACTGAAGGTGATGGGGGTGGAGAGAAACACCCTAATGCACATGATGTTCTTTCACAAACATATCAAAGTCAATCACTAAACTGAACATGAGAAGGGGGGAGGGAGGAAGGAACGAGGCAGGAATTGGGGAAGGGTTAAATGAGAGATGTGTGCATGTATGCCTTTATCAGCTTGTACCTAACAAAGATGTATGATTACATTGCACCAGTAAAAAAGATTTAAAAAAAGAGAATTTAAAACAATTCACAACTTCTTGTCTACCCTTCTTCACTTTCCAATAATCCCAAAGGCTCTGGCAAGGTAGCAGTGTGTTTTATAGTCTTGGAGAAGGATCTGTCTACAGGCATGAGGTTTGCCTGTGAGAATAATGAACCAGTGTGCCTGGGTGCACCGTTATTTGTTATTTCCCACCCTCTTCTCTTCTTGATGGGAGAAAGGTGGCGAGCTGCCCAGTGGGCCCCACACCAGTGTTAGAGAGCATAGAAGAAGGATGAAGCCAGGTGTGGTGGCGCATGTGTGTAATCCCAGTACTTGGGAGGCTGAAGCAGGAGGATCACATGTTCAAGAACAGCCTCAGCAACTTAACTAGACTTGCAGCAACCTAACAAGATCCTATTTCCAAATAAAAAAGTATAAAGGACTAGGGGTATAGGTTGGAGGTAGAATACCCTTGTGTTCAATCCCCAGTGCCCCCCCCCTCACACACACACAATGATGTTACCTTACCGTATTACCATAAGTGGTATTCCTTTGACAGCTGCCTGCTTGCCCAACTCATACTGTATGTGTGTAATTTTTTAGTTTAAATTGGGAATCGGAAGCTCCAAGCATATGGAATCTTTAAAAGACTCTTCTCATCTTCATCCCCAAATCTCATGACGATCTTTTTTCTTCCCGTAGAACTTATCAAAGGGATATCTTTATTTTCTTGTGCTGCATGTAACTGCAGTGAGCAGTAATTTAGCTGTCACATGTCTATATTCCTTCTGCTGGGATCTTATTAATTAGGTTTGGAAAGCACAACTGTGCTTGTGGACCCCAAGCCCCCCCCCCAAAAGGAAGAAAGAAAGAACTCTTCTTTATTCACTAAACTCTTTAATCATTAGGAATTTATCCCAATTTATTCTAGAATACTGAGCATAACTTTTAAGTAGAAAATTTGCAAGCATTTTGGGAAAACTCTTAGGGGAAAAATAAGTTTCTAGCACTTCTCAATACATAATTATTTGGGTCCTTTAGACCATTCCACTCTTCTGTGTGGTCAAAAGTATCATTTTGGAAGTCAGGAGATCTTGCATTTGTTTGTGGCTTCATCACTGACTCTGAGCTTAGGTCTGTATTTTACCCTCTGTGTTGTCAAATGCAGCCTGGCCTTGGAGGCTTTGTGAATGACCTTGATCTGCAGATAACAGGCTCCCTCGCCAGGCCGGTATCACCTCTTAAGGACACACTTGTCCTGTGAGCACTCAGCCCTTGGTTACACTTGCTCCCGCTCACCATGCCTTCCTGTGCACCGGGGCTTTTCCTCCATCCCTTTGAATAGCGTGAGGAGACTGTAAAGCATTTATAAACAGGAAGTTCCATATAAACTGTAAGTAGTGTAAGTACTTCTTCATGTGTGAAATCAGCAGTTTAAGAAGATACACCGTTGCCTCTAGTGATGTAGAATGTCCCTCACTAAACTGTGGGGGTTTTCTCAAGGGAAAGTGTTATGTAGTTAATACAGGAGTAGAAAATTCCATTAGAAATAAGGCATATCTCGAGCTGGGCATGGTGGCACACGCTTGTAATCCCAGCATTCGGGAGGCTGAGACCGGAGGATCCAGGTTCACGGCCAGCCTCAGCTACCTAGTGAGGCACTCTACAACTTAGTGAGACCCGGTTTCAAAATAAAGAATAAAAAATAGGGCTGGGGGTGTAGCTTGGAGGTAGAACGCCCCTGAGTTCAATCCCCAGTACTGGAAAAAAAAAAAGAAAATAGAAAAAAAGAAATAAGGCATATCTCAAAATGCTTTTGGAAGGCCTGCCTTACTGCAGACTGTTCTATTCAGTGCTTTCTTTTGACACATGAGCCTATTTTATTGTCTTGAGTCATATAAAATGTGTTTCCTATATGTTTCTTTTCACAGTGAATAGAATAAGTTTAAGTTAGTTGAATAAGCCAAGAAATTACATGTGAAAGCTTAATACAGCATGTGCTGTACCTGGGAAAGATGACTTTAAAATTGCCTGTCTTTTAGGTCTTATTTTCTGGTCTTAATTCACTATTACATTGAAAGAAACGTAATATTTCAATAATATCCAGTAATATTTCAATATCTGTTTTCCCATTTTGTGGCATATATGTGAACCTCACAATTCAGTTCAATTATGCTTCACCAATAATATATTTTATTCTGAAAAATTATTATCACTAGTGTACTAATGTAGTAGTCCCAATTTGACTTCTTGAAATCATTTGACTTTTTTTCATTAATTAGTGAACAAAATAAATGTTTCCAAATATATCCCTCTATGCTCCTTCCTCTGCATTTGAAGTCTTCTTTTTACTTGCTTTTCTTCTTTTCTCTCCTCTTTTCCCTGTTATACTTGCATGCCCTTCCAACACGTTTATGTTAAAGCTTGGCTAATGATCCCAAGAAGGATAGCAGTAGTTACATCAGTGAGCTTTCTGTCACTGTAACAAATACCTGAGATAATCAACTTGTAAAGAGAAAAGGTTTGGTTTGGCTCACAGCTTTGAGGTTTCAGTCCATAGTTGGTTGGTCCTATTGCTTTGGGGCCTACATGAAGTGATATATCAGGGTGGGAAGCTTAAGAAAAGCAAAGTCATTGCCCTCATGGCCAGGAAGAAAGAGAGAGGAAGGGGCTGGGGTCCCATTATCCCCTTCAAGAGAATTCTGCCAATGACCTGAGTACCGCCTGCCTTCTTCCTTCCCTCCCTCCCTCTCTTTCTCTCTTTTTTGTAATTCTGTAGACTAGATCAGGACCTCACACATGCTAGGCAAGTGCTCCACTACTGAGCTACATCCCCTGCCCCTTAGGGGTCTGTCACCTTCTGATAGTCTCACCAGCCTCACACGGTCCAGGTGTTTCACACAGGAGCCTCTGGGGATGTTCCAGATCCCAACGACGGCCATACTCATGCTGGGAAGAACAGATTAAATAAGAATTTTCCCTTTTGTAAAAAAAAAAAAAAATTGCATTCTTTTGAAAATGTACTATTGGCTGCTCATCTCTTTTCTCAGCCATACAAAACCACATCCTACGTTGTGAAGATTGTGACGGTGTATGCTTAGCTGTTGAGTAATCCTGAGGGTGCATGGTCGCTGTTGTTGATCAGAATCTCCCCCTTGCATATAGAGTCCACTCACGTGGCTTCTTCCAGTGCCTCTTCTAAAATGATATAACTATTCTTGGAAATTTAGACTGATAATACAATATGCCAGGTGAAAGGACTAGGGATGCAATAATAGTATTATGCAGATCTGTTTCTTTAAGGTGAAACTGACAGGCTTCTGCTGCAGATGTATGGAAGACTCAGTGAAGGAAACTCATTTTCTGCAGACACTGAGGTGCTACCCTTCGCTCTTTCTTGCAGGATGTTCCCATTTCCCTTAGGGAGAAAGGTTGCATTAATCTGGGACAGCTATCTCAAGACGTTTTTTTATCCTTTTTAGAGGTTGCCTTTGAAAAGTTTCTTTGATAGCTATATATCTAGGTTTCTGTGGTTTAAAAATAAAAATCTTTCAGCACCATATGTGACGGTTGTTAGAGTACTGCAGTTGCTCCTCTGAGGTTGCACAACAGACTTGTGGTGAGTCAGAGGATAAGCCACTTTCTGACTTTAAGCAGCTGTAATAACCTAAAGGGATCCCCCAAGAAGGACATCCTAATTTGTTTATAATCATAAATATATAGCTGGTATATAGAGATACTCGTAAATATCCATATATTTACATTTTAAGTGTATATATGCAATATATGCAGCATGTATCTTATTTGAAAATGAGCATATCCAAATAAAATGGGTATGTAAATGTTTAGAAATATGATATGCAAATAAACTGTGCATTTATGCATGGCACCTAACAGGTTAACCTCCGGCTGGGTCAAAAGCAAGCTTTGTGCTGTACCGCGATCATAGAAGTTGTCCCTTTGCAATTGTGAGCAAATGAGTTTGTGCACTGCTGAGATTCCTGCTGCTGTCTCTGCACTTCAGAGCACTACAAAGTCATCTCAGACAAAGTGCTTAATTGTGGTAGAGAGCTCCGCTAGATCCATCTCTGCAACAGCTGTTATTTATTTTGTAACGCGGTCTCCCACTCCCCACTCATGAGAGGACTCACTTACAAAAAGCTACAGCTGTGCCCCTGCCCCGTGCAGGCCATGTTGTCCAGGTGCTTTGGATCGCATGCTTCTGTCCATGAACCCGAGACCAGCTGTGCTGGGACTGATCCCTGCCACACAGGAAGCAGCGAGGAAGCCTGAACGGGGTCAGCAAACTGCCTTGCTCATCAAGTCTCGCCACTCTAGCTGGTGCTCGTAACCCTTTGTGCTGATGCCTGGTCTCTGTGCTCCCCTGGTCTTGTGGCTGCAGGCACTGTGGCTCTGTAGAGGTATACAGCATCCACCTGTCTGTCCAACTCCATCCTGTGACTCTGGGATGAGTTCTTGGCCCCAGGCTAAAAGGTAAAAGGCAGCAAATCTCTGGCCCAAAAGGAAATCAGTCTGGATCTCACGTCACTGTTTTGGCTTACTCAGTCTAGCTTCTTCAATGTTCCTTAGTTTTGCCTGTGATTAGAATCCATGCCCTGAATCCTAATCCATGCTCTTCCTGAATTGATTGATTGATTGATTGATTGATTGATTGGGGAGTCCACAGCACAGCCTTCCTGGAGTAGCCACATTTCCCTGGCCCACCTGTGATTCACGTAGAACTTCCTCTTGAGCCCGCACTATCCCAGTCTTATCTGCACAGCTAGACACTGGCTCTGGGTCTCTGACTAATATTGCTTGGATCTCTGTGATGCATAGCGCAGAGACCAGCCCATCGTCCCTGAGAACTGGGGCGCTCCTTCCTTAATCTGGTGAAGTGCTCTACGTGTCTTGTGACAGATCAAGCATCCATTCTCCATGAAGCCTCCCCTGTCTCCCCCATACCTCCCACCCCCCATGGCTGTGCTCAGCTAGGGCCCTTCCACTGTACTCTCAGAGTAGATATATTTCAAACATAGGCACGCATACATATGGTAACCGTTCCCTCCTCCCACTGGTCAGTGGGTCTCCCAGGGCCTAGCATCCTGCCTGGTGCTAGGATGCACATTTCTGATGTTCCATGAGTGAATGAGTGAATCCTCATACTTGTCCATTTGTGTTCTGAGGCTAGGATAACTGACCCTTTAAATCACCTCTGTAGACTGCGCCTCAGGCTCCAACCAACTCCATCAAGCGCCTTATTTATCCATGACATGTGACCACCGACCTAGGCTACCTGCTTGCTTGCCGCATGCTCCTGTCTAACCTCTGAACTCTGGCTCATGGTGCAGGGTCTCCAGGAAGATCCTTGAAAGCTCCCACTGCTGGTGACAGTGGCTAAAATCTGGGACAGATGCATAGCCTTCCTCCGGTTCCACCTAGGAACCAACCGCAGGAAGAAGATGTTGTTCTTTCAACTCTGAACCCTTGAGAGAAAATGCCAAGCATGCGGACCTTCCTCCATAATAGAAAAATAAACCGTATTGACTGAATCGCCTTTAACACCTTTAGTGGTGATTAATGAGATAGCAAAATATGTGATGCTGAAGCCTGTCTGAAAGTGGTAGGCCATTATTTCAAAATGAGCAGACGGAGTTGGGAGAGGCCCACGCTCTGCCCAGGGTCAAAAGCTGCTCTGTACCTTGTGAGCCAGAGGTGGTAACCTGCCATTACATTCCTAGAGTTGGGTCCTCGAGGCTGAGAACTCTCTTTTCTCAACCACACCGAAATTCAGTATCTGAAGCTATTTAGTGTTGATGAGAGAAATGATTGCTTTTGGAAACAGGAGAATTATTCAAACATTTTTCCCAATAGGATTACATTATCATAGGATTCATTTAGGAGGCAAAGTCAGCTCACATATTGTCATCGAAATCCACTTAGTGAGCAGTATTCTGTTTTGCCCAAAATCTCTCTGAGAAGATGAACTTAAATTAAGACACTGGGGTCTGAGCAGGTGAGCCTCCCTTCTTCTTCCCAGAGCAGGAGCTGACAAGTATCTGACAGTTTCCAGAGCTCATGGGTCAGAGTTTGTTCAGTGAGCATCTCCAGTTACTTCCTTGGAGATTAGAGTGGACCACATTTCTAATTGCTTTGCTCATGTAGGGTCATTTGGTGATAAGCAAATGCTAAGCATTATGGGAGATGGCAGAACATTATTCCTGCTCCACATCCTGAGAATATTCTAATAAATATGATGTGACGTGACCACCAACCTAGACTCTTGCTTTTTTCTTCCCCCTTCTCTTCTGTGCTTCTTGGTATAAACATTTGCTGAGGATCTACTATGCTAATATACCCATGGGAAATGTAGTTTCTTCTGTCTCCATTTATCTTAGTCAGATTTATCCTTCTTGCTCCTTTCCTGCATCTGGGATTCAGGAAGAGAACCAGCCCAGAGTCTAATCCCCCCCAGTCCCTAAATCCTCCTCACTGTGCCTTCCCTTACACCAGCCACTTACACAGATGGGTTCTTCTCACCTATCAGGTTGTCAGTCGATGCCAATAAGAGACAAAAAGATGGATGAATAGTAAGTTTTCAATATCTATATTTATTTATCTTATCGCAAATGCAAAAGAAGAAAGGAAGGGAAGGGAAGGGAAGGGAAGGGAAGGGAAGGGAAGGGAAGGGAAGGGAAGGGAAGGGAAGGGAAGGCAGGGGAGGAAGGAGCTAGGCAGGCATTAGAAAAGATTTGTTTGCACAGCTGACTACTTTGGATTCAGAAGAAAAAGAACCTTTGGAAGCAGTGGGCAGTGACTGCCATTTTCTGATTGCTTTCCTTGTCAAGAGAGACCTTCAGGCCTCCCTTACTGCTCTGAGCACTGATCTCACTCTTTCCTGTCCATCATTACTCTACTGACATTGCAGATTTTATGATTACCAGTTATGTCTCAGTGATTCACATCAGGATTAAAGCACGGACAATGGTTATGAAAAGCCGACAGTGATGTGAGATTCACCTTTTCACATTGGCTTTCTGTCACGGGGGATCAGACACGGAATCATGTTGTCTGACTGTTTCCTTACGAGGCGGCTTTCTCTTCAGCCCTCCGCCATGAGCTGCCTCCGATGACCTGCAGCGACTTAATTGGGCACTGTGATATATTTAGCAGCAACTTACTGCTCTTTTTAACAATTGCAAACACGAATGTCTGAACAAGTAGGAGCTTAATTTCATGGGTGTTCTTTAAACAAGGGACAGTTTTTAAAGGTCTCTTAATGAATGGCATTATAATTAATCTTCATTCGTTTTCAGTCATGATAAATATTCATTTTCAAAATAGTGATTGTGTTGACGAGATTTTTCAGTTAAGCAGTGAGCTGTAATTCCGCACCTCCCTTTTATTAACTCAGCCAGCCGCTTTGCTGTTAAAAGGTTGGGGTTTTTTCTCTTTTCTTTTTCAATGGATTTTTCTTTAACCTCAAAGAGATACTTAAAATTCAATCATTGTATCAGATAAAGAATAGGTGCGTATGTCAAGTAATTTTACCACTGAGAATATTTATATATCCAGGTGATGTCTCATTTCATGGGAAATCTTATCAAAAGCACAAAGTTTCATCCCATTGTTACTGAGTTAAAATATGCAAAGAGAAAATTTCCAGATTAATATGAGCCAAATCTTTGTGGGTAGATAAGATACTACTCCAAACAGGGAATAAACAAAACTTTCAAAGGTGCTTTTTATCTTTCTTTTGTATGTGTATGTATGTGTGTGTTGCTGGGGATGGAAACCAGAGCCTCACCACACATGCCACTCTACTAAGCTACACTCCCAGCCTATCTTTTCTTTATTCCTCCCTCCCTCTCCTCTCCCCTCCCCCCTTCTCCTCCCCTTCCCCCCTCTCTTTCTCTCCCTTTCTTTCCTTTTTCCCTCTTTGGTACTGTGGATTGACCCAAAGGTGTTCTACTTCTGAGCTACACCCTTGACCTTATTTTATTTTTTGTTCTGAAACAGGGTCTTGCTAAGTTGCTGAGGCTGGCCTTGAACCTGCCATCCTCCTGTCTCAGCCTCTCAGGTACTGAGATTATAGGCGCGTGCTACCATGCCTGGTTAGGAGTGCTTTTTCTAATAAGAACAGTGAGAACTGGAAGTCAAGAACCCTGGCTTCTATCCTGGCTCTGTCACTGCTACCTGTGTTATTATCACTGTATTTCTATATTGCTAAGGACATTTCAGACATTTTCCAATAAGGACAGATGCTACTATCACTTCAATAGTGTTGTGAAACAATAAAATGCCATTCAAATGCAAACCTCTGTGAGAAAGTATTGGTATTTACTCTGTCATAAGGTGTGCTAATTATTGGTGGTTCTATCATGTAAAATTCTGAGATCAAACTATTACTATACAAAAACATACATAAAACAGTAGAAGACATTATTTCTCTCATGTATAACTTAAAGGTAGAATTATTTGTTTTATTTGGGGTGTATATGTGTGAGCGTGCATGTGTGGTACTGGAGATTGAAACCAGGGGGCATTCTATACCCCCAGCCCTTTTTATTTTTTGTTTTGAAACAGAGTCTCATTAAATTTCTGAGGCTAATCCCAAACTTGTGATCCTGTCTCAGCTTCCCAAGTCCTAGGAATACAGGCATATGCCACCATGCCTAGCTATTATTTGCATTATTTTGTTGTGCAAAAAGAAAGATGACTCCAGAGAAAAGAACAAGGCACCTCAGGTCCTCTCTCCAGCAAACATCTACTTATCAGAAGAAATAATAATAATAATAATAATAATAATAATAATAATAATAATAATAATAATCACTTAAAGGAAATTGTACTAATGATATAGAACAAATAGAGAAAAAAGAAAAGTGAGAAAATGCCTTGTTTCTGTCTCAGTCAACATTATCACTGCTATAATCTAAAATGGCTGACCACACAACTTAGAGGAAGGAAGATTTATTCACAATTTGGGGAGATTCTGGGTTCAGTCCATGTGAGACCAGGATTGTGCAAAGTTCAGCTCTCACATGGTAGAGGCCTGAAGCAGAGAGGGCAAGCGAGCCAGAGGATTCGAACACACTAGCACAGCCCCCGAGGCCATACCCCTAGGGACCCACCATCTCTCGACATACCCCACCAACGAGGTTTCCACCCAGAAAACCCATTAGAAGGGATTTACACATTGATGAGATTACGGTCCTCATGACTTGGTTATGCCCACCCTGAACTTGAACTCTTCAGGGACTTTGATATCTACCATAACAGTCTCATTAAGCTAAGAGTCTGGAGCGCTTGACCAAGGGCCCCCACTTCCCATGCCAAGCTGAGAGGCTTTCATCCAGACAATGGAACTGCCAAGGCAGACTCTTCCCATCTTTCCTGGGTCTCAGACAGGGCCCATAGTTTTGCCCTGGGAAGGATGGACTGCCAGTGTTTCTTATGTCTTCCAGCCCCATTTTGCAGAAGCTCCATTCCTCTCCTCCAGCAAACCTCCATTTGTGGGATAGAGACTCTCCCCCAGGCATAGCAAGGCAAGAATACTGGGGCCCTGACCACACTCACTGTAGCTCATTGAACCCATGGGTTCACAACAAGAAAGGCAAGCCAGGAATGGAGGACACACACACACACACACACACACACACACACACACACACACCTGCACCCAGATATTCTTCTGGGAAAAACAATTCACTGTGTCCTGCCCCAGCCCCTGTGCAATGGTGTAGAGGTTTTGCCCAGGAAGAGGCAGGTCTCAAGGATGAAGAGCTCTGCCTGGAGGAGCTGACTTTATTTAGAACCGAACACAGAGAATTCCATGCCCGAGGACATTGTCAAAAGTAATGAAGATCTCAATGGAGAGCAATTAAAAACACACTCATAGCTCCATGATGTAAGCAACCAAAAGCAAAATGGCAGATCAATCAGAAGTTTAAGAGAGAGGACAATGGGAAGAGACAGCCAAGAAGAGCCCTCCTGGGGCTGCACATAAACCCTGGTGGTCAGGGAGGCTGTATGCCATGCTGGCTGCACTCAGAAGCAATCTGACCTGCATGGAAACAGACCTGAGAACATCTCTAAACCATACACAGATCAGTCAACACGTGGCAGAAACCTCCCAGCACTGGAAACTGAGATATAACCTGTCACCAAAAACTGGCTGGACCATCAGCTACTGTGATCCAGAGGCAGCTCCTAGGAAAGCAGGCTTAGCAAATATCACATCTATCCCTGGCCCTGGGAAACTCACATACATGCCTAACACTGCACCTTCTCAGGAGTTATCATTGGAGAGGGAAAATCCAAGTTAGCAGTTGTTGAAAAAAGTGGAGACAAACATATAAACTCTGAACATTGTGATTGTAACCTGCAAATATATATTCTGCAAACTATGTACCCTGCAATTGTAGCCTTTAGATCCTTTAGATAGTAAAGAGTGAAAATTTAAGTGGATAAAGGAGTTTATGCACTACCGGTGGCCAGTAAGTGCTCTGATGAGCCAGGGGAAATATCTAGGGAGCCAGGCTGAAAGATGCAAATGAGACACCACATACTGTGAGGGAAATAGACTTCAAGTTACTAAATATATAGATAAATTACCAAGAAAACAACACCATGGACCCCTTGAAGGGGCAACCAGCAAGCAGAGTTACTATTATTATGCAAAATGTCCAGTTTTTAACAAAAATTGCAAGACATGCAAAGAAACAGGAAGATGTGACCCATATTGACTTGCTACAGCTCCCACTACAGAGAACCACAGGCTGCGCATTTAAACACAAAACTATATTTTCTCAAAACTCCAAATGGTGAATGTCTAAGATCAGGATATATCAGCAGAAATGGTTTCTTCTGAAGCCTCTTGACATGTAGATGGGTTATCTTCAGATGGCCTCCTCATTGTGTGTGCCTGTACCTACTCTCTTGTCAGAAGGAGAGAAGTCATACTGGCTTAGAGCCCAAGATAATGACCTCATTTTACCTTAGTTACCTCTTTAAAGGCCCTGTATCCACATTCCAAGGTCCTGGGAGGCTGGAGACTCAGCATATGAAGGTCAGGGTGACACCATTTAACCCATGGCCAACCTGTAAACAGAAAAAAGGCAGGAAAGTGCTTTTGAAGGAAGCTAAGTTAGTGGAAAATCTCTGCAAAGCTATTATCATATATTCAATGAGGTGGGTATGATGATACATGTCTCTAATCCCAGTACCTGGAAGGAGGATTGAAGATTAGAGGCCAGCCTCAGAAACTTAGCAAGACCCTCAGCACGATCTTATTTTGACAGTATCTGTTTCAAAATAAAAAGGGCTAGGAGTATAGTCTGGAAGTAGACTGTCCCTGGGTTCAATCCCCATTACCAAAATAAATAAATATGTTCGATGAACTAAAGAAGATCCTGTCTAGAGAATTAAAATGTGTTATGACAACTTAATCAAATAAAGAGTATCAATAAAGGTATTTTTAAAGTACCAAATGTAGATTCTGGACTTGAAAATACAACATAAATGAAAAAAAAATGACAACTACAGGGTCTCAATGAGAGATTTAGCCAGAAGAAGATAGAAACAGTGAACTTGAAAGTAGATCAATGGAAATTATGTAATTAAAAATTAGAGGAAAAAAAGAATGTGGAAAAAATGAACAGTGCCCCAAAGGAATGTAGGGTACCATTCAGTGTACCAACATAGGTATAATGGGAGTACCAGAAGGAGAGAGGAGAGGAGAGGAGAGAAGCAGAAAAGAATATTTAAGGAAACAATATCTGAAAAACTAACTAAATTCGATGAAAAGGATGAATCTGCATATCCAAGAAGCTCAATAAACTCCAAATAGAGAAATACAAAGAAACCACAGACAAACACAGTATAATCAAACTGTTGAAAGATAAAGAGAAAAAAGCAAGAGACAAATGACTCATCACTTATAAGGAGCTTAAAAAGATTAACAGCTGACCTCATTAAAAACAATGGAGGCAGCCGGGTGTGGTGGCGCACGCTTGTAATCCCAGCATTCGGGAGGCTGAGACCAGAGGATCCCAGTTCAAAGCCAGCCTCAGCTACCTAGTGAGGCACTCCGCAACTTAGTGAGACTCGGTTTCAAAATAAAGAATAAAAAATAGGGCTGGGGGTATAGCTTGGAGGTAGAATGCCCCTAAGTTCAATCCCCAGTACCGAAAAAAAAAAAAAAAAATGGAGGCTAGGATGCCATGCTTAAAGTGCTGAAAGCAAAAACTCTATCAACCTCACAGTACTTGGCAGGCTGAGACAGGAGGATTGCAGGTTTGAGACCCAGGCTCAGCAACTTAGTGAAACCCTGTTTTAAAATAAAAAGGGCTGTGGATGTAGCTCCAATGTGTATCTCATATTAGTTTATATATCGTGGAGATATATATATATATGTTTGCTAATAACAGCACAGAGGAGGATTGGATACAATTTTTATTGGAATAAGAAAATGGCATCTGTAATTTGAATCTACAAAAAAATGAAAGAATTATAAATTTTATATAAGAAGGTTGGTGTAACAAACTTCAAAAATATGTACTTACTCTTTTCTTTGTGTCTTTAAAAAACATAAGATTATAAAATAATGGGTAACAATGTGTTTTTGGTTTATAACATAGCCCAATAGGCACAACACTAGCAGCACCCAGGGGAATTTCAGTTTCCATGGAGACTTTAGGAGAAAGAGATGAGGAGAGAAGTTAGAAGGCTCTTCCTAGCCGGGCGTGGTGGCGCACGCTTGTAATCCCAGCATTTGGGAGGCTGAGACCGGAGGATCCGGGTTCGCGGCCAGCCTCAGCTACCTAGTGAGGCACTCCGCAACTTAGTGAGACCCGGTTTCAAAATAAAGAATAAAAAAATAGGGCTGGGGGTGTAGCTCGGAGGTAGAATGCCCCTGAGTTCAATCCCCAGTACCGCAAAAAACAACAAAAAAAAGAAGGATCTTCCTGCTTCCTTTGTTTTCTTAGCCTAAAATACTCAGTAGGTTATTTTGCAGTTCATAAGCATGATGATTGAGTTTTTATGCCATTGTAAGAGAAAAAAATCTCATTTTTCAAACTTTAAATCTTTCAACAACATCAGCACATGACCTATTTGATGTAAACTTAGGGGAAAAAATGGTATGCTAAGGTACCATATTTGAGTGTAGTTTTTCTTGTACCCCATCAATAGCCTTTCCAACACTTTGAGAGTAATAAAACAAAAAACAAGACTTTAGTCAGACCTGAAGCATGAAAAGGAAAATCTAGAAAGAAAATCAAGCACACAAAGATCAACTAGAATAAAAAAAAAAAAACTAAAAGGAAATATAACCCAAAAGTCAAATGATGTTGAAACATAAGAGAGAGCAAACATTACTAATCATTACATTATATACATTAGTATCTTAGTCAAAGAAAGAGAAATCCCTTTATTTTTAAACTTTATTGAGAAATAACTCGAATCCCCTACAGTTCACACATTTAAAATGTATAGTTCACTGTTTTTTAGTATATTCATTCCCTGTGTTGTGCACAATTGAAATGTCCTCAGGAAAGAATCCCTAAAATCCTTTTTTCTTTTTTATTGGGAGGGGGCAGTACTGAGGGTTGAACCCAGGGATGTTCTACTCCTGAGCTTCACCACCAGCTCTTTTTATTTATTGATTGTTTTTTTTTTTTTTTTAATTTTGAAACAGGTTTCACTAAGTTGCTGAGACTGGCCTCAAACCCACAATGCTCCTGTCTCAGCTACCCAAGTCCTGGGATTACAGGCGTGCACCAATGTGCTTGGCTGAAACCCTGCAATCCCATTATTTATCATGGTGAGGTAGAAGGCTTTGTAATCCATGGTCATGGGGAACAAGTAAACTAGGAAACAGAGCAGGGAAAAGAAGCCAGAGAAGCCAGAGGTGGATAAAGAATGGCTGTTTCTCTGTCCATGGTACTGAACCCCTAACATGTGCAAGAAGAAAGCAGGCATCTTCGAAATGGTATTCCCTGGGAAATTTAGCTTGTGGACACTTCACCGTGTGATTCCATTTAGACCTAATAGGAAAGTCAGGGCTCATGAAAAGACTGAATTGTGAATTGCATTCTTCCCCACAGCACTCTCCCTGTCCTTTCCAAAGGGGTTCAAGCTGAAGTGGAATTTAAACCCAGTGTGTGTTTTGCTCCAGCAAAGAGGCAATTGTAATCAAGTGGCGCTGTGTTTTAGCTGGGCAATTTTAAAACAAATGCTTGCATCTGGGTGGCTGTTAATAAGGCCAGTGTGGTTTTCTTTCATCTTCTTTTTAAGTTTCCAAGATCAGAGCGTTAAAAAAAAAAATCTAGTGCATTTTATTTTGAAAAGATCAGATTGTGACTAGAATATTTATTGACAGCAAACGGCTGTAAGAAAATGCACAAATCTTTTCCTTTCTGAGAGTTATAAACTCTGCACTGATCTAAGAATTGCCTAAAATGTGAACAGCGGCCAGCCCTGCTCTGCATCCTGTTTGCTTGCACCCTGGCTTGAGTGTATGTGCAAGTCTTTACATCAGATGCACCAAGTATAAAATCAGATATACTATTCTGAAATTAAACACACTAGTAAGCTTTCAATTAAAAATGTGATTTTTCTGTATACAATATTTCTAATGAAATCAGGGGTAAGCGTTTTGGGTTTTGATTTTTGCCTGTGAAAATAAGTGGTGTTTTACTAGATCTCTAAAGTTTTGATCTTCTCTTCCCTCTACTGGCTGAAGAGAAGTATTACTGGTTCTTTATGGAGTTTATTGAGCAAATCTGGGCATGCATTTTTCTGGCCTGATTAATTAAAAGAACTAAATGAAGCTAGGCTTTATACTCCTTTAATCCCACCACTTAGGAGGCTCAGACAGGAGGATCACAGATTTGAGGCCAGCCTCAGCAGCTTAGCAAGACCTTGTTTCAAAGCAAAAAATAAAAATAGGGCTGGGGATATAGCTGAGAGGTAGGGCACTCCTAGGTTCAGTCACACACACACACACACACACACACACACACACACACACACCATTACTAAATGAAATGTAATGGTTAATTTAAAAATTTCCAAAGACAAATGAAATTTCTTCTACCTCTCTGCTGCCTGGCCTCTTCCTATAGCTGCAGAACATAGGAAGGTGATACAGACAGGGCCTGGGGGTGACCGGCCAGAGGACAGCCCTGGTTTCAGCCTGTACTCCCTCCAAGCACAGGGAGTTCTGGGAAGAGTCTAGGACTCTGTATGACTTGCAGCCTTATCAGTGATTGTACAGTACTGTAGATGTGGTTTGGATCTAAGTGTCCCCCAAAGGCCCTGCATTAAAGGCTTGTCCCCAGCCTGTGATGCGCTGGGAGCTGGTGGAACCAGAAGCAGGCCTAGAGGAAGGAAGCTGGGTGCCTTTGAAGGGGACGTCCAGACCCTGGCCTATTCCTGTCTCTCTCTGCTTCCAGCTGTCACGAGGTGAGCGGCTTTGCTGTACCACCACCCACTCCCCACCGTGATGTTCTGTTCCACAACAGGCCCAGAGCAGCAGAGCCAGCCCACCCTGGACTGGAACCTTGAAACCATGAGCCAAAAAGGTCTTTCCTCTTCATAAGTGAATTATCTCAGGTATCTTGTCAGATTAATAGAAAGCTGGCCCAGTAGGTGTTATGGCACTGAATTCGCTGTTCTCTAGCCTGAGTTGAGGAGATGGGAACATGCCACTTCTCCCTGGCATGTTTAGTCTCTGAGCTAGAGACAATAGTTAATTGTGCCTCTTTAAAGAAGAAAAAATATCTATTTTTTAACTTAAACAGTTTTTCATTTAGTTACTGCTTGTGTTAGTCAGCTGTCTGTTGCTGTGGCAAAATACCTGAGATAAATGACTTAGAAGGAAAAAAGGTTTATTTTGCCTCATGGTTGTGAAGGTTTCGAACCGTGGTCCCTTGGGGACCTGTGGCGAGGTAGAGCATCATCCCAGGGACTGCATGGGGAAGCAGAGCTGTTCATCTCATAGTGGAGAGAAAGAGAGAGAGAGAGAGAGAGAGAGAGAGAGAGAGAGAGAGAGAGAAGAGAAGAGAAGAGGAGAGAAGAGAAGGAGGGGCCAGGTTCCCAACACCCTTCACAGGCACGCCTCCAGCGACCTTACTTCCTCCACGAGGCTCTGCCTCTTAAAGGCTCCACCACCTCCCAATAGCACTACCCCGCTGGTGACCAAGTCTTCAACCCATGGCCTCTGCGGTTCAGATTCTAACCATACACTGCTTTTAAGTTCTCCTTTTCCCCTGAATTTCAGATATTGGGATAAAAAAGGCTTGTTGTTTAAAACAAGGCCCCACTTATTCTAAATAGCAATGCACTGCTCTGATCTGCATGTTTCTTGGGATTAACCTAAGAGCTTGAAGGTGAAGCCAAAGTTGCTAGGTTCAGGTAAATGTGCTTAATGCACAAATTCAATGATAAATGTGCCTAATAGGACTAACACCACTAAAATATTAGAAATACTTTAAAACTTGAGCTTTTGACCAGGTTTACAGCTTAATTGGAAATGTTCACTCTGCTTCTGAAATCAAAGGCATCTATTTCAATGCCATCCTAGAGATGGCATTGAAAATCCATATGTAAATGTGACACAGGCAACCTTGTAACCAACTTTCAGAGTTTACCCTGTCCCCCCTCTGTGCATTGTCAAAGCTAGAGGAAGAAAGGGCTGAGGTGTAGCTCAGAGGTAGAACACCCCGAAGTTCAATTCCTGGTAGAGGAGGAGGAAGAGGAGAAGGAGGAGGCTCCTATTAAACTTTTAAAAAAACAAATGATTTCTAAATTATAAAACTACCTCTAGATAACAAAAAGATTGCAAATATCTTGACCAATTAAATAAGGCTATTAGCTCTGATAGCAAACTAAATAAGAGAGTACACACAGAAATGGAAAACTGTAAGCCATTCTCACTTGTAAATATGGTACAATCTCCCAAACTACTAGTAATTAAAATACAGCAATACCTCTAAAAAATTAAACATGTGACCTAAGTGCCAATCATATTAACTGTGTAAATCAGTGAAGTTCACAATATCCATTATCTATGATAATTAAGAAAGAAAGAAAAAATGTATAATTAGTACAATGCTGTACGTTGGTACAATGTTACTCCATGTTGTATCAATCACTGTACCAATTGTAGGTTGGTACAGTGTTCTGAAAAAATTTAAATAAGATATAAAACCCAGATATTGAATATTTTGAAAAAACATTTAATAAAATATAATACCCAGTGTTGATTCTCAAAGTAATAGCAAATAGAGCAAACCTAACTTGCTGTTACAGCAAACATCATAATCAATAGTAAGACATTAATTAAATATCAATAAAAGCTAGGAAAAAGACATGGATATCTGATATCTCAGCTACTCTTCAACAGTATAGAACTCTTAGTAAAGGCAATTAAGTCCAAAACATGTGGTAGAATGAGAGAAGCAAACTTTTATTACTTAAGATGATGAAATTGTCTACATGGAATCGAAGATGAGCAGCTAACTATTAAAAACTAATAAATGATTCATCTAAAAACAGAATAGCCAAAAACAGGTTGGCCAGAATAGAAATCAATAAACAAGCATAAATGGTTTTCCTACTTAGCACTACTGACCCATTAGAATACTTTATTAAAACAATTATTCTTCACCATGGTAGTCAATACAAAATTCCTAGGAGTAGATTTACAAAGAAACATAAAACTTACCAAAGACAGTGATTAAACTTTTGCAAAATGCATCAAACTCCTGAGTAAACAGGAAAATATGCCAAGCTCCTGAATAGCAAAACTCGTTTTCTAGGACACCAGTTATTCTATAAATTTAGTACAATCCCAATCAAAGAGCCACAAGGAGTTCTCATCAGTTCTAAGACATTGACCTAAGAAAGTATCAAAAAGAGGAAATGTGAAAGAAGAGCCAAAGAATTTAGAGGAAGAAGAAAGATGAGACGACAGACAGATGGCAAAGAAGACAGAGGCACTTTCTCCACCCAGCATCAACGCAAGATCCCCCTGCACCCTTCCTCACTCCTGACTACCACCAAGTCCCTCTGCTAATTGTGAAATAATTGTCAGTAAACTCATAAGCTGGTTAGGAGTTCAAATGCAATGTCTCACACTGGTATTAAAGCCAGACTGGAGGCCATACCACCTGGCCAGAGGTAGGGATGAAACTGTCGGTGACTTCTGAGGAGCAGGGGCAGTGTCGGGACACTTTCCCCCAGAAAGAAACAGAGGGTAGCTCTGCAAGTCCCAGAGGCAGAGGGCTAGAATTTTGTTTCTCATTCAAATAAATCACCTACCCTCCCAAGGGGAAGGGGAGTCAGTGTAGGGGAAGAAGAGTGAGAAATCCCCAAATTCCCACTGAGAAACGTGGTGCTTTAAGCCAGGGGGGATGGCACATGCCTGTAATCCAGTACTTGGGAGACTGAGACAGGAAGATCACAGGTTTGAGGCCAGCCTCGGCAACTTAGAGAGATCCTTGGCAAATTAGCAAGACCCTGTTTCAAAATAAAATAGGACTGGGGGTGTGGCTCAGTGGGAAAATGTCTCTAGGTCAAAGAAGGAAAGAAGAGAAGAGGAAAGGAGAATGGAAGGAAGAAAGGAGAGTGAAAGAGAGAGAGAGAGAAAAGCAAAGCATGGTGCTAGGTAATAGGGTTTCTCTAACACAAAGTTGACATCAAACATGTCTTCTCTGAAATGCTTGGGACCACCAGAAGAGTTTTTGAATTTAGAATTTTTTATGTGTATTTTGGAATATTTGCAAATACATAATGAATATCTTTAAGATGACATCCAAGTCTGAGCACAAAGTTTATTTATGCTTCATAGCTATCTCTACAGCCTGAAAGTAATTTTATTTTTAATTTGTCAATGCACCTGCATTTTGACTGTGACTCATCACATTAGGTCAGATGTGAAATTTCCATTTATGACATCATCAGTGTTCAAAAAATTTGAGGTTTTGGAGCACTTAGGATTTCAGATTTTTTGATTAGGGAGACTCAACCTATATAAAATTAAAGAAATTCAAGCAGTTGAATATTGGCACCAGAACAACACACTGCTTACAAAAATAGACATAAGTACTAAAACAAAATTCAAGTACATGTAGATATTTATTATATAATAAAAATAAGAGCTGCATCAGTATGATCATTTTAACTGCAAGTAACGAAAAGCTAATTTATTTTAGCTTTAAAAGAAAAGGGCCAGGTGTGGCAGTGCATGCCTGTAATCTCAGTACTTGGGAGACTAAGACAGTGGAATCATAGGTTTAAGGACAGCCTCAGCAATTTAGTGAAGCTTTTAGCAACCCAGCAAGACCCTACTTCAAAATAAAAGTTAAGCTAGGTGTGGTGGCACACACAGAGCAATGCATGGGGGATGGCCACAGCCGGCAAAGCAGAACTTCCTGCTGGTCTTGCCATTTCTGAACCCAAAGCGCTCGGGCTTTCGTGAGGTCCACACTCTCTCTCACCTTCCCAAAGCCCACGTGCTCGCCACCAACCACTCAGTCTTGACAGTGCAGATGACAACCTGGGAGCTGTGTCGGGTCCAGCAGGCCCTGTGAGATCCAGGATGCAGTCTCATGGTCAAAACTGTCCCCGCTCCGTGTCTTTACGGCCTGAGAAGTCACCACCCTGGCATATAAATCCTGGAATAGTTCTGTGAACGCAGGACCCCTTATAAACCAAATCTTTTCTCTCTGGTGCTCAGAGCATGAAAGTTTTCTGCAGTATTTGGAACTTTGTGCACACGCAGATTCAAGACGATGCAGCCCAAGGGCTGGCTGTCAACAGTGATGTCCGAGAACATGACGAGGTTGACCGAGGCTGGTAGCGAGAGACCGCAGGCAACAGCAGCGTCTGCAGAGCATCTCCTTAGGTTCTTAAACATGCAGCTGCCTGGACTGGTGCAATAGCTCAGGGGAAGAGCACTTGCCTAGCATGCACCAGGCCCTGAGCTCCATCCCCAGCGGTATAAAAAAAATGCACCACCTGTGGTTGCCCAGTTGGTCACATAAGAAGACTAATCAACAATCTGGTTCCTCTAATTCCTCATTTTGATCTTGCTTTTATTGATTGATTCACCAAGAAGATCCATTTTGCCTCCAGTTTATAAATACCTTAGAATGTGCAAGTTTGATTTTTTTAACCCTACAGAACATAATCATTTACTTTTTTTCTTGAAGAATTATCATGTTCATGCAAAAAAAAAAAAAAAAGGCTTATAATAGAACTGTCTCGTAATTCCCCAAATACACTTTGTGGGTCGTGATATATTGTATGTGCCCATTGGTATATGTAAATAGATGAGGAAAATGGTCTTTATAAAATAAAGAAGACGACATATTAAGAAAACATCACCCCACCAATAAACGTGAGCAAAAAATCTGTATAAGATTCCATTAAAAAGTTACTATAGCTAGTTAAATTATGTAGCAAAAAGATCAATTTCTTTGGTATTTACAAACACATTAAGCCAGGCATTGTGGTACACACTGGTAATCCCAGTACTTGGGAGGCTAGGACAGGAGGATCTTGGGTTCAAGGCCAGCAAGACTCTGTTTCAAAATGAAAAGGGATGGGGAGGTAGCTTGGAGGTAGAATGCCCCAGGGCTCCATTCCTGGTACCAAAAACAAACAAACAATAACAACAACAAAACCACATTAAAAGTTTCATCCACTGTATTAGCAAAGAATTTTTTTACTTCCCACACTTAGCTCTTTATTCAGTCCCTCCCTTACCCATATCTTTTTTTTCTTTCATAAAATTATTTATTTTTTTATTTTTTTTTAATTTTTATTTTTATTCATACACTGTAAGCATACATCTTTGTTAGGTACAAATTGATAACGATATATGTGCTCACAATTCTCATTTGACCCCTTCCCCAAATTCTCACCCTGCTCCCTCGCCCTCCCTCCCTCTCAAGTTCAGTTTAGTGAGTGACCATGATATACATTAGTGTGCCCGCCACCCCGTCCAACCCCTTCAGTTGAATCAACTTCTTTGCTTTCGAAGGTCTCTCCTTTTTCATCTGGAGACCCTCTTATGCCCCATCTTCTCCCTAGCATCCGCATATTAGGGAGAACATATGCTTCTTTACTCTTTGTGACTGGCTAATCTCACTTAACATAATGTTTTCCAGTTGCATCCATTTCCCTGCAAATAACATGATTTTGTTCTTCTTTATAGCTGAGTAAAATTCCATTGTGTACAAATCCCATAGTTTTGTAACCCATTCATCTGTTGATGGACATCTTGGCTGCTTCCATAGTTTGGCTATTGTAAATTGTGCAGCTATAAACATAGATACACATACGTCGGTCTGATAGTTTGGTTTCCATTCTTTGGGGTAGATACCCAGAAGTGGTATTGCTGGATCATATGGTAGGTTCATTCCCATACGTCTGAGGATCCTCCATACTGTTTTCCAAAGTGGTTGCACTAGTTTGCAATCCCACCAACAATGTATTAGAGTTCCCACTTCTCCACAACCTCGCCAGCAGTTGTTGTTGTTCGTGTTTTTTATGATTGCCATTCTGACTGGAGTTAGGTGAAATCTCAAGGTAGTTTTGATTACATCTCTCTGACTGCTAATGATGTGGAACATTTCCTCATACATTTATTGGCCATTTATATTTCTTCTTTTGTGAAGTGTCTATTTAGATCCTTTGCCCATTTTTTGATTGGTTAAAAGTTGAAGAAAGAAATCGATGAAGACCTTAGAAGATGGAAGGATCTACCATGCTCTTGGATAGGCAGAATAAATATCATCAAAATGGCCATCCTCCCAAAACTGATCTACAGATTCAATGCAATACCCATGAAATTACCAAGGGTGCTCCTCACAGAAATAGAAAAATCAGTCCTTAAATTCATCTGGAAAAACAAAAAGCCCAGGATAACCAAAGTAGTTCTTAGCAACAAGAACCATGCAATATCACAATACCTGACTTCAAACTCTACTACAAAGCCACAGTAATAAAAAGAGCTTGGTATTGGCACAAAAACAGACACACAGACCAATGGAGCAGAATAGAAGACTCAGAAACAGACCCACAGACTTACAGTCAACTGATTTTTGACAAAGGAGCCAAAAATATACACTGGAAAAAGGATAGCCTCTTTAACAAATGGTGTTGGCAAAACTGGTTAACCATATGCAGGAAACTGGAAATAAACCCCACT
>PVLC010004671.1:0-20002 GCA_004027655.1 Graphiurus murinus | reverse complement strand
AGACCTGGAAGTCAGGCCAGAGACCTTGCAGCTACTTGAAGAGGGCATAGGACCAACACTTGAACCCATAGGCACAGGTCAAAACTTTCTCAACAAGACCCCCAAAGCACAAGCAACTCAAAGGAAGATCAATACATGGGATTGCATTAAACTGAAGAGCTTCTGTGCAGCAAGAACCTAAACAGAGAGCCCACAGAGTGAGAGAAGATTTTTGCCAGTTACTCTTCGGATAGAGATCTAATATCTAGGATATACAAAGAACTTATTTATTTTCTTAATTGGTGCATTGTAATCATACATCTTTGTTAGGTAAAAGCTGGTATAGGTAAAGGCATACATGCACACATTTCTCATTTAACCTTTCCCCAATTCCTACCCCACTCCCTCCTCCTCCCAGAATTTTTAAAATACTAAATGTCAGGTAGAGTAAGAGGGCCGGCCTTCCGACATTACTGATGGAGATACATTAGAAAACAATGCAGCAAGCCGGACGTGGTGGCGCATGCTTGTAATCCCAGTACTTGGGAGGCTGAGACTGGAGGATCCGGGTTCGTTCGCGGCCAGCCTCAGCTAGTTAGTGAGGGCCTCCGCAACTTAGTGAGACCCTGTTTCAAAATAAAGAATAAAAAATAGGGCTGGGGGTGTATCTGGGAGGTAGAATGCCCCTGGGTTCAACCCACAGTACCAAAAAAAAAAGAAAAAACAATGCAGTGGTAACTGTGGTGTTGGAGTGTGCTCCAGCCACGCTCTAGCTGTGACTCCCCTTCCCTGAGCTACATACAGAAAACTATTTAAAAAGAGTGCCTGCTCCTATGCCAGTTGTCTGGATAACTCATTTCCTTCTACTTTGGCAGTTGCCAAATTTTTAATAATCAATATAAGTCACTTTTATGATAGAAACCACTTCCTTTGTTTTATTTTATTTCTTTCCATTTCATTTTCTTTATGTATTTATTTTATGTTTTATAGTACTGGAGATTGAACTCAGGGGTATTCTGCCTCCAAGCTGCACCCCTAGCCCTTTTTATGTTTTGTTTTGAAACAGGGTCTCCCTAGGATGGCAACAGATCCTCTGTTGCCAAGGCTGTCCTGGAACCTGTGATCCTCCTGTCTCAGCCCCCCAGGTACCAGGATTACAGGCAGGAACCACCATACCCAGCCCATCTTCCCTTTTAAAAGTAAGGAAAAACACAGGCCAGAGTGTCAGATAGATCTAAATTCAAAACTGCCAGTCTCACCTTGGACAAATCGCTTCATCAGTCGGGCCTGTTTCCTTGACTGGCTGTCAAAATTAAATTCACTAATGTTAAGTGCTCATCACTCGGTAGCAAATCAGTCATTACTGGTTCTCTCCTTTCTCAGCCCTAATGCCCAGGCTTCAATCCTTAAGGGCCCTGCGTGCCAATTACCATGTAAGTTCCTTGTGTTTGTTCACTCTTGCTGCAGACCTAGCAGGTCGGTGTGGGTGGAAAGTGCGGCTTGGAGAAGCTGAAGGGAGCTGTGTCAAGCCAGAGGTGGCTCTGTGAAGAAACCAGCTGCAAACCCAAGCTGGGCCGATACAAACCCAGGGTTCTTAGGGGATCTAGGGTCCAAACCATTGGGCCCATGTTTAGATTTCTTTTCTTGGGATATCTGACAGTTTACTTAACCTCTCTGAACTTTGTCTGGAGGTCTCAAACGACAGAGTGACTATCAAGGGATTTAGAAGGCATCAAGGACCACGCAGAGACCTGCTCTCCTCTGGACCTTTGTACTTGAACACTGTATCTCTCCACGAACTCAGCTTTCCTGATATTGTGTTTATTTTTTCTCTCCGTTATTTTCCTCTTGGCATCCCTAATAATTTCCTCCTCTATTTTCTATAGATTGGTAGTTTTCACAACTTTCTGGGATTAAAATTTTGCAGTATCTGAAACTATTTCTTCATCTTTTCCCCAAACTAATCTCCATGACCCTTCCTTTTCTTTCCTTTCTTTTTTTTTTTTAATTTTGATACTATGGATTGAACCACCCAGAGGAATTCTGCCTCCAGGCAATACTCCCTGTTCTTTTATGTTTTATTTGAAATGGGGACTTGCTAAGTTATTCAGGCTGGCCTTGAACCTGTCATCCTCCTCCTGTCTCAGCCTCCCAAGTACTGGAATTACAGGCATTCACTACTGTACCTGGTGTGTGTGTGTGTGTGTGTGTGTGTGTGTATACACGTAGTACTGGGGGAACATAGGGGTGTTCTACCTCCAAGCTACACACTGGCCCTATTGTATTCTTTTATTTTGAAAAACAATCTCACTAAGTTGTGGAGGGCCTCACTACATTGCTGAGGCTGACCCAAACCTGCAATCCTCCTGTCTCTCCAACCCATCTTTGCGTTTCAGCTGCCCATCATAGTGAGGGAACGGTCACCTCACCTGTCTCACCAACTGTGTTATCTCTTTGGACAGCCAAAGAGATATTTTCATATCGCTCAGTGACATAGTAAATATTTTGATTGATTTATATTGGGAAGACAATTTACCTTTTGCTTTAATTTCCTAACTTGAATATCCATATTCTACATAGATTATCCTAAATGACACTTTTTTTTTTTTTTTTTTTTTTTTTTGCTGTACTGGGGATTGAACCCAGGGGCATTCTACCTCCGAGCTACATTCCCAGTCCTATTTATTATTTTTATTTATTTTTATTTTTGAAACAGGGTCTCACTAAGTTGCGGAGAGCCTCATTAAGTAGCTGAGGCTGGCCACAAACCCAGATCCTCCAGTCTCAGCCTCCCAAGTACTGGGATTACAAGTGTGTGCCACCACACCTAGCTCTAAATGACACTATTTAAAGAATGGGCTTTTTATAATTTTTGTTTCATTTTACTTAACTCTTGCCTGATATAATATCTGCAACTATCAGTTATATACTGAGACAATGAAAGGATACTAAATAATTAATATCAACAACTTCCCTTATAGAAAAACAGCCCATTATCTTGGCTGGCATTCAGCAGTTTCTGACATCTTGTGGAAAAGTGTATCTATCTGAATGCTTTTGTAGGTACAGTTGAAACATTAATTTTTAAGAAGTTAAGGAACTTCTGCTGTATGATACATCCAAAATGTAACCAAGAAAAATGTTCTGTGTACTGTGCTTCTTAACCAGGGTTTTTCTGTATTGGTTGAGCTTAGAACAATGATCATCTTTTGACTTTCCACCACATGAAAGATGCATGGCTAGAACTTCAGGGCATATATTTAACAATAACTGTAACCCACCTGCCTGCAAGGAGCCTGGAGTCTAGGGGGAGGGGAGGAGTGGAGAATGGCTGTACCTGCTAGGAAGATGGCCATACTTCTTAGTATCACATTATGAAAACAACGAAAAGAGTACAAGGAGTATTCCAAAGGCCAATAGAGCACATTTGATGTGGAAATTATGATTGGCAGGCTGGAGAAGGTAGAATTAAAAGCTGTGATGGGATAGGCGTGTAGGAGCACACCTGTAATCCCAGTACTTGGGAGGCTGAGACAGGAAGATTGCAGGCCAGCCTCAGCAATGTATTGTGAGACCCTCAGCCATTTAACAAGACCTTGTATGAAGATAAAACATGAAAAGGGCTGGGGGTATAGCTTGGAGGTTGAGGCCCCTAGGTTCAATTCCCAGTACCAAAAAAAAAGAAAGGAGGAGAAGGAGGAGGGGGAGAGAAGGGGGAGAGGGATGGGAGAGGGGGAGGAGAAGGGGAGGGGGAGGGCAGAGGGAGAAGGAGAGGGAGAGGGAGAGGGAGAGGGAGAGGGAAATGAAGAGAGAATAATGTCAACTAACACTAACACAGAGTGTTTACTTTGTTCTAAGCACTATTCTAAGTATTTTTGTTAACTTAATTCATTTAATTTTCATAACAATTTTGTCAGGTTCTATTGTTAGCTCCATTTTATAGATAAGTAAACTGAAATACAGAAAAATGAAATGGCTTGCTCAGCATTCACAGCTAGTCACTGGCTGGGCCAGGATGTTAAGCTAGGCAGCCTGTACAGAGGTTCTTCTCGGGCCCAGTAGACACAGATTTGCGTTAGAACAAGAAGACCAGCTGGGGCTTCTGGGCCTTTGCAGTTCCATCTCACCTTCAATCTAAGAGGGCAAATCTGGCAGCATCCTCAACAAGGGTCAGGGGCCAAGGAAGATATTTGCTGCAGTTCACTCAAGGACGAGATAAATGAAACTTGCGAAAAGATTTTAGAAAAAAGAAGAATGTAAGAGTTCCCTAACAGAAAGAAAAAGCACATCGGTGAAAAGGACATGTCACAGCAGACATCAAATTTATACAAGATATTGGGACAAAATGTATTGTATGTAAATTTTCACTGGCTACAATAAACTCGATGTGAGAGAAATAGCTCTTCCTTTATCTTTCCATAACTTAATTCTTGTCTAGATCCCATGCCTGCCCAAACTACTGAAATAAATGTTTAAGATATATGACTGATCAATATTTGAGAAAAATAAAGTGATAAAAATTAATTTTCCACATGAAACCCACTGTATGCATAAAGAAACAGGTTGAGAGCAAAAAGATGGATAAATACTATATACCATGCAAATGCTGAACATAAGAAACCTGGAGTGGCCATAGATATTATATGTCATTCTCCTTGTCTTTATTCTTATAAGGGCCTCTTCTCCTTTCTCAATCCAGCTCATATATAAGTACGACAAAGTACACTTAAGAAATAGAATGTTAACCAGGATATAGAGAAACATTACATCATAAATCAGCCGATTCATCAAGAGGACTTAATCCTTAGTATGTATGTACCTAACAACAGATCTTCAGAACACACTAAACAATAACCAATAGAATGGAATTGGGAAGATAAACAAATCTGCAGTTTTATTTGAAAACTTCACCTCATCTCTCTCAGTAATTACTACAACAAGCAGAGAGAAAAGCACTAAGGACCTAGAAGCATTGAGCCACACCAGCACCTGATGTGACTGACATTATTAGAACTGTCAGCCTAACAACCAACAGTGGTAGAATTTGCATTCCTTCTAACTGCACATGAAGTGCTCAGCAAGAGAGGTCACATCGTAGGACATAAAACAAACATCAACAGATCCAACAGAACTGCAAATGCACCGAGTATATTCTCTGACCGCAATGGAATTAAATCAGATAGAAAAACAGAAAGATAGAAAAAGCCCCAAGTATTTTAAAAGTAAACAACACACTGCTAAAGAACCCATAGGTCAAGGAAAAGGTCAAAATGAAAATTCCAAAGTCATTTTGAATGAACAAAAATGAGAATACAACCTAGCAAAACTCCATGACAAAAGCGAAGCAGTGCTTATTGGACAATGCAGACCGTTCATTTAATTGATTAAGTTAATAACGAGGTAAACTAAGTTAACTAGTAACAGTGGTGTTTTTGTTTAGTTCTGCTCAGCTTAAAGAGTAGTTTTATTCCTACTTAGTTATTTGCTTTTTTTTTTTTTTTTTTAACATTGAGGGGACAAGAAAGCATTCCAATGCCCAAATCTAGACCAGTGTTAGCAAGTGTCTGACTAAACCTATTCTTAAACTCCATTACTCTTTAGAATGTTCTCCTACTCTTCTTATTTTTCCCCCTTAAATTCCCCCACAGACTTCTCCTGCAGTGTTCTGGTGTCCGAAGCTCATCATGGCTGGGACTCTCCCCAGTAGTGAGACACAGAGGTGAGCATTCTGCCTTCACCTTTCAAATACATGAAAATAATGATTTAGCACAAATGATCTTCCTTTCCTGTTTCTGCCCAACTACAGTTTCATTCCAGTCATCAAATTATGAAATCAAACCAATTTGACGGCAAAGTCAATAATCGCTTTCAAAGGAACTCCTTACATTAAGCAACAGAGAGACAATGGAGAATTCAAAAGAGAATGAAAATAGAAAGCCTGTTCCAGCGCTGGGGGGAGAGGCAGGCAGCGGGGCCAGGGGAAACTGCAGGACTGTCACTTCACATTGCTCGCCTGGCCCAGTAAACACCTCCTGAAGCTATCTAAGGAAATCCCTCTGCATGTAAAGTGAAAAACACGTTTTGTTGTCTTCCGGGACAGGGACGGAGATCAAGCAGGGTGAGCCGCCAGCAAGAAGCCTTGGGCTCTGAACACTGCATGAAAGGAGCACAGGCTTGTGAAGTCAGTAAAGCAGCTCCTCAAACAATTTCTGTGGACCATTGTATCTACCTCTAAAAATACCTACTGACAAGTCTAGATCTAGACCAGGTAGAAGCTGATGGCCTTGCTCTATGGGCCAGAGAAGTTTCTCTCGTGCTAATGAAGGGATGAAGGTTTCCTGTGTAGCAAACTTCGGATCTAAGCTGCTTTTGCTGAATTAAACAAAGGAAGCAGATTCTTCAATGAAGAGAAAGCCTCTAATTAGCATGTAAGTGAATCGGATGCTGATGCATCTAATCACTGCTTGGGGGAAATAATCAAACCTCGTGGCTGCCCACACTTTTTTCCTGCCTTGTAACTTGTCTCTGCAGTAAATAATTAGCTTCTTGATTTTTTAAGGAGGCTGACATTTGGAAAGATTCTGCAAATAGTATTTTCCCTCTCCTTTTCCATGGACCCATTTAATTCTACCATTCAGTTGCATCAAGACTGCCTGGCCAACCGCAGTAATTTTCTTACGGTATATATAGAACAGTATAGAATGATCTGATTTATTTTTATGTCTTGTAAGTACAGAAAACCCTCCCGATTCATCGACTTGGAATCTTGTGAGCTTGCTGTCCCCAGGAACCATCTTGAACTTAGTTGAGCTCCGCTCCTGGAAGCATGTTCTCTTTGTTTTAAGAGTCAATCATAAAAAAATAAATTTCAAAAAGAAGAGATGGTATGGGAGAAAAGGGTCTTCTAGGCTGCCTTAAGGTCCCTGCATTGTTCTTAAATAAAACTGACAAAGGTTACCAGGAGGAAAATGTACAAATTTATTTAACAAATTTCACACAATATTGGAATCTTCATAAGGAAAGTAGGTCCAAAGAAATGGGTAACCTTAGCCAGTTGCAGTGGTGCTCGCCTGCAATCCCAGTGGCTAGGGAGGCTGAGGCAGAAAGATCGAAAGTTAGAGCCCAACCTGGACAAGTTAGTGAGACCTTGTCTCAAAGCAACAAACAAAAAAGGGCCAGGGATGTAGCTCAGTGATAAACTGCTCCTGGGTTCAAACCCCGGTAGAAGGAAGGAAAGAAGGGAAGGAGGGAGGGAGGGAAGAAAGAGAGAGAAAGGGAGGGATGCAGGAAGGGGGTAACACCACATATTTTCATGCTAAGTGTGATGAAGAAGTGGATACTTAGAGCAAAGGATGATTGGAAAGAGAGGGTCTGACC
The DNA here is from genome assembly GCA_004027655.1 of Graphiurus murinus. Lineage (NCBI taxonomy): Eukaryota > Metazoa > Chordata > Mammalia > Rodentia > Gliridae > Graphiurus > Graphiurus murinus. The sequence continues at coordinate 12,646 of PVLC010004671.1, read as the reverse complement.
TAATAGTAATCAGCTGGTAGTACCAAGGTCTTTAGCAAGGCCCATCTGTTCAGATTCTCCTCCACGATTTGTATCTTCAGAGATAAGGATGTGCCTTTCCTCTAAACATAGGGTGGAGGGGCACTTCTTACATGAAGGTCATGTGGCCTTCTGTACAGGAGAAGGAATGGTTAGAGAGACCATCCCGCTACAGTTTTCTCCGTTTCCTTCATTTAAAACATTCAGTACTCCACAGCTCCATATTTTGGGGTTCTGTGTTCCTAGTCCCCTCAAATATAAATCTAAATTTTTAATAATGGAAAAATTGTTGAACAAATTATGCTAAAGAATCAATTTTCCCATAATGAAAATCCTTAGAAAAATTAATTTTTTAAAAAGCCAACAGGATTTAAATTCAAATAATGATTTCTATGATTTCAGAGAGAGGATGGTTAGATGGATGGATAGATGGATGGATGGATATCAATAGAAATAAAATACATACCTGTGCATATATAAATATGTAAGAAAAAGAATGTATTCCAAAGTATTTTCTCTACTTGGTTAATTCTGTATATTTTTCCCCTTTCATAAGGAACATGCATTACTTTTATAATCAAGAAGAATACACATTATTTTTATACAAGTGAAACAAGAGCATGTAGTAGAGTTGTTCTCTCCATAACACAACCAGAAAAAATTAAAGCAAAATGTTATGAAACAAAACAAAATTAGAACAGAGGCAGGTAGTAAGAACAAGAAACAGAAAAGAATGTATGAGATCAAATCTTTATTAGTACATAAATTCTTACAAAACATGGAATGTTCCAGGTGTTTCTTCCCTGAGCGGTTTTATAACCCACCCCTACTAGTAGCAAGATCACGTGGCATTTCTGTCTTCATTAGTAGAGACTGGTAGGAACTTCTGACTCAAAATTTGAAATGTGGGGGATCCCAGCCCATGTGTGTGTTGTCAAGAGGAGGAACAATCACAAGCCGGGCATAAAATGAGTATGTGTGAGCTGAGGGTGGCAGCGCACACCTGTAATCCCAGCACTTTGGAGGCTGAGACAGAAAGATCACAGGTTCAAGACCAGTCTCATCAATTTAGCAAAACCCTCAGCAACTTAGTGAGACCCTGTTTCAAAAATAAAAAGGGCTAAGGGTATAGGCCAGAGGCAGAATGCCCCTGGGTTCAATCCGAAGTATCAAAGAAAAAAAGAATTTCAAAGTGGCTACAACAGAGAGTTAAGGTAAACTTGGGGCTTTCCAGCTGTGTGACTTCCCAGATTTCAGAGTCAAGAAGCCAGCCCTGGAACAGACCATATGCCCTAGAGCAAGGCAGATGGGTTGGAATCTTGTTCTAACAACCATTTCCTGAGTTTGCTCAATTTACTCATTCTGTCAGAGCCTCAGTTACTTCATCTGCAAAAATGGAGGTATGCTATAGGAGTCTTGTAAGAAATGATTAGGTAATATATGTGTGCGTGTATGCCTCAATCACCCTAAACTTTACCAATGATGTATGATTACAGTGCACCAATTATATATATACAAAAGATCTGGTACAGTGAGTGCCTGGCACACAGTATTCAATAAAGTCTCTTTCCCTTTCCCTAAATGCTTATCTCCTCCATTTCAAAGACAGAAAACCAAAGCAACCTTCTTGAAAAGTCCTCATTTCCTCCCTCAGTCTACTGTGTGTGTGTGTGTGTGTGTGTGTGTGTGTGTGTGTGTGTGTGTGTTTATGTGTGTGTGTGAAACTGGGGGGCATTGAACTACTCAGGGGTGGTCTAGCTCTGAGCTATATCCCCAGCCCTATTTTATTTGAATCAAAGTATTGCTAGATTGTTGAGACTGTCCCCAAACCTGTGATCCTCCTGTCTTAGTCTCCCAAGTACTGGGATTTTGTGCCACCACATGCCCAGCTCTTAATTTATATCTCACTTTGTTTTTTATACTTTCATTCCTTAAGAGCTAGTGAAATAGGATTTAACTTAGATCCAGATTCCTGAAAGCAAATTTTTATAGGGGAAAGCACTACAATATGTCTAATTTTAGGCATAAAAAATAACTTAGAACCTATTTTTTTCCTTTTTTTTTTACTTTCTTTTTTAAATATTTTTTATTGGTGCATTGTAATCATACATCTTTGTTAGGTACAAGCTGGTAAAGGCATACATCTACACATTTCTCACTTAACCATTCCCTAATTCCCACCCCATTCCTTCGCCATCCCTCCTTCTCAAGTTCAGTTTAGAATCTGTTTTTTCCTAACTTCAAAATTCTCATAAATAAGAGCATTGATTTTTAACTAAATGCCATAAAGCATTTTAATGTAATGGAACAAAACTGAACTTGAAATTTTCTTTAAAATTAGTTACTTAACAAAGGGAAATGAAATGGCTCCTAGGTAGTTTATGACACTTTGTTTTTTGGGTCTTGTTTCTGAACATACTTAATGAAGAAGAATTTTATGAAAACAGTTGAATATCCTGAGTTAAACCATGGCAGAAACTTATTATGAGGGATACATCTGTTCTTTAATGGCTGATTAGGGCCACTGTTTCTCAAGGGTTAAACTCAGCTGGGTGCAGTGGTGAACCCCTGTAATCCCAGTACTTGGGAGGCTGAGACAGGAGGATCACAGGTCCAAGATTTTGAGCATTTTCTCTGACCTGACGTATGAAGTGTCTAGTGCCTACTTCTAGCTAGTACCTAACTTCACATTTACTCTTCCAGCTGCCCCAGGGGTTGTCAGCTCTCGTTTTACAGAAGTCACCATAAGGAGCAGTTGAAAACACCAATTCATAGGCACCTGCCCTGCATGTCAGAGTGTGCTTAATGGCCACATGTCTGACACTTGGTGTTTTGCTCAGCATTCTCACAGTTCTAAGCCAAAATGGCTGACCATGCAATTTAGAGGAAAAAAGGTTTATTTGTTCACAGTTGTTTTGGAGATTCGGAGTTCAGTACATGTGAGGCCAGGGTCTCTCAGGGCCTGGCAGCAAGAAGCAGAGAGAGAGAGGGAGAGAGAGAGAGAGAGCATGCACAAGACTCTGCTCTCCATCATGGAGGCCAAAAGCAGAGAGAGAGGAAGGGAGGGAGGGAGGAAGGGAGGGAGGGAGAGAGAGACAGAGAGAGACAGAGAGAGAGAAAGAGCAAGACTCTGCTCTCCATCACAGAGGCTGGAAGCAGAGAGAGAGGGAGGGAGAGGGAGAGCACACAAGACTCTGCTCTCCCTTTATGAAGGCCAGAAGCAGAGAGAGGGAGAAAGCAAGACTCTGCTCTCCATCACGGAGGCCGGAAGCAAGCAAGTCAGGTGATGTAAAGACACCAGCACAGTCCCTAATACCACATCCCCAAGCATCCACCTTCCCCAGCCACAGCCCACCAACCTAGGCTACCACCCAGATGAATCCACTACAGTGGATTCATGTACTGGTGAGATCCCAAGCCTCCTGGCTTAACTATGTCAACCCTGAGGTCTTCAGGGACATTCTGTATCTGACCATGACACTTGGCTATCTATTTTGTAGTTTCTGTTTAAATATAAATGCATGTGACTTCCAAGAACTTGAAAATGTGAGGCATGCAGGGCTGCCCTTGTCTGTCTCAATTATTGGTGGTAGTGGCTTTAGTTTCTCAGTAACTTAGTCTTAATTCCATGTTATACAGAATATCCTACTTAGAAGGATACATAAGAGGAGAAGAAAGGTTACATCCCATTGGAGCTCTGCTAAGTCTCTGAAGCTCTAGTAATTACTTCCCTGAAAAAGGATACAGTTTACTTGAAATTATGAAAACTGAAATATACCTTGGGAGATACTTGTTTTTTCAATGACTAGGAAAATTTTTTTTTTTTTTTGGCGGTACTGGGGATTGAACTGAAGGGTATTCTACCTCTGAGCTATACCCCCACTCCTATCTTTTATTCTTTATTTTGAAACAGGGTCTCACTAAGTTGCGGAGAGCCTCACTAGGTAGCTGAGGCTGGCCGCAAACCCAGATTCTCCGGTCTTAGCCTCCCAAATGCTGGGATTACAAGCCTGTGCCACCATGCCCGGCTCACTAGGAAAACTTTTAACCATGAAAATTCCATGACGTTTTCCACAGCAGTCAGACAGATGCCTGCAATGTCTAGGCCACATTCCACAGTGGGTTTCAACATCCTACACAGCCATTCAAATTCCTATGAGGTAAACTTGCCACTTCCCATGGTTCACAGTGCCTAAGGACCAAATACTTTGCTTCATAGAAGATGGCCTAATAGCTAGTTTAATTTGCATATGGCAGCAATGGCCAGCCTCAGCAATTTAGTGAGGCCCTCTGCAATTTAGTGAGACCCTGTTTCAAAACAAGAAACAAAATAAATCTAGGGTTGTAACTCAGAGGTAGGATTTCTCTGGGTTCAATCCCTAGTACCAAGGGGGAAAATTTTTATTTAAGGGAGAGAAGGAGGGAAAAAAATAAGATGGAGAGTTAGAGTTAGCCATGGAAAAACTCATGTGGCCAGGCATGGTGGCACCCACCTATAATCCCAGTGCTTGGGAGACAGGAGGATCAGCAACTTAATGAGACAATCAGGAACTTAGACTCCATTTGAAAATAAAAAGAGCTGGGAGTATAGCTCATAGGTAGAATACCCCTGGAATCATAGATAGAATCCCCAGCACCAAATATATATTATACATATATAGTAACATACATAAGCCAGGTGTGGTGGCACACACTTGTAATCCTAGTACTTGGGAGGCTGAGACAGGAGGATCACAGGTTCAAAGACAGCCTCAGCAATTTAGTGAGGCTTTCAGCAACCTAATGAGACCCCATTTACAAATAAGAAATAAGTCGGGCATGGTGGCTGCACATTTGTAATCCCAGTACTTGGGAGGCTGAAACCGGAGGATCCAGGTTTGCGCCCAGCTTCAGCTATTTAGTGAGGCCCTCTGCAACTTAGTGAGATCCTGTTTCAAAATAAAGAATAAAAAATAGGACTGGGGGTGTAGCTTAGAGGTAGAATGTCCCTGAGTTCAATCCCCAGTACTGAAATAAATAAATAAATAAATAAATAAGAAATAAAATTGGTCTAGAGGTGGAGCTCAGAGGTAGAATGCCCCTGGGTTTAATCCCCAGAATCATAAAAAACATAAATAAATAAAAAATAAAGCATATATATGGAAATATATACATATATATGTATATATAATCTCCAAGAGTTGCGGTGGGTACAGGAGTTTTATTTATAATAAAAGATTCTGATTTAAAAACAACTTTAGATTATTCCTCAAAGAATCAGTATGTGTCTTATAAAGCATTACAAATTCATGTTGCATTTAAACACAACTGAACAACTCTCTAGTGAGAAACAGTGTTTGACTTGTTGCTGACGGAAAGAAATGTGGGGGTTGAATCTGTGGCTATCTCATGGAGTTGTTGCTAGTACTTATGATCTAGATAACTAAGCAGCATTCTCTGCCTGTTGCTGTTTTCTAGCTTTATGACGGCAGACGATACAAGCTGCGTCTGTGGTTTTGTTCAACAAGGCCCTGGTCATCATTGTCAACTGCCCCTATTTCAGCAACAGTGAATCTGTGATTTCAGTAATCACCACATTGGGGCTCAGCCTCATTTCCCCATGTCAATAGCCCTAGGGAAGAGTGGTTGTCTTCCAAGGATGACAGTGGCTAAAATCTTTTCTGATCTTAAAGATTCTGTTTATTTTCTATTCCAATTGGTTGAGTATTTTTTATTCTATTATGTTTGTTAAGAAAGAAAAGAAGAAAAAGTATTCTTATTTGCTTCCTAGCTGTTTCCTTTTACACAGTAAAGAAAGGCTGCCCCTCTCAAAGCTCAAAAGACTAGAACTGGCAATCAGTACTAAAATGTTTGAAGATTTCTTGCCATTACTTACCAGTACCATATGGCTGTAAAATAAGAAATCATATCTGGAGAAACTATTGCCTCTGATTTATTTTTTAAGTGCACCGATGCTGAGAAAACTATTTAATGTCAAGTGGCTGCCCCCAGGAAGTCAACAAGAGGAAAATTCCCATTGGTAAATTTTGGTGATTCTCAAGTGGAAAAGGTTTAGGTCATTTCACTGTCAAGAAAACTAATGAGCCTAAAGCCTTGACCTTCAAAAGATTCATGAAAAGAAAAAAAGAAGAAAGAAAAGAAAATGGTTCTGAGCAGGAAAACAAAGCTTCCTTTGGAGAAACCAGAAGTTTTAATCTTCCAGTTTGCCCTGTGTGTTAGGTGTGGTAATTCATCTATTTAGTCAGTAAACATTCTCTGAGAGCTGGCTGCTTGATGGTAGAAGATATACTTGTTCTCAATGAAAACTTGTGTTTATAGGACAAGAAAGGAAAAAATTTTAAGAGTACAAACTTTCCTTATCCAAGGTTTGCAGAAAGTTACATGTTGTATTTTCTCATTTAGGAATTAATAATGTTGGCTAAGTTTGATGATCATATATTATCTGTGATTTGACATCATCATCATTATTATTATCATTGTTGTTATTATTATTATTATTATTATTATTATTATTATTATTATACTGGGGATTGATCCCAGGGGCATTCTACCTCTGGGCTAGACCCCCAGACCTTTTTATTTTTCTTTATTTTGAAAGAGGGACTCATTAAATTACTGAGGGTCTCACTAAGTTGCTGAGACTGGCCTGGAACCTACCATCCTCTTGTCTCAGCCTCCCAAGTACTGGGATTACAGGTGTATGACAACATGCCCAGCTTTAAATAAAATGTTCTTTAAGACTTCTTGTACCCTGGTGAAAAAGACATCTAGATTTAGATGATAAAATAAGTGGTAGGACTATGTTTAAATTATATATATTAACATAAAAAAAAAACTTTTGGCAATTGTTTTCTTCCCCAAAATTAAGACTAATTCTAAAATGAGTGAGGTTATGCTGGGATGGTAGAAAATTGACAATGCTGAGACTTAAGAATAGATTTATTTCTGAGAGAACAGACTCTCCCCTTCTTTCCCTTGCAGTAGACCAGAGAGCCATTTTTATGAAAATATACATGGAAGACACATCCCGTACCACCTCAGCCCTGAGGTACCATAGAATCATGACTGCATCTAGAAAAAGCACAAGAGACAGGGAAAGCCTCTGGAATAATATGTTCATCCAACAATCTGACTAAAAAATATGTACTGATGTACAAAGAGGTGAATATATTTACCCCCGTTGGAGCAGTTGGTAGAACTTGGTCTAGAATCCGTACTATTGGCTCTTAGTTCAATGGTTTTTGTTTAACATAGCTCTTTGTCATCTTCTGGATGCAAAGCTCTACCTCCGAGCTACACCCCCAGCCCTATTTTTTTATTCTTTATTTTTGAAACAGGGTCTTACTAAGTTGCAGAGGGCCTCACTAAGTAGCTGAGGCTGGCCTCGAACCTGCAATCCCCCTGTCTCAGCCTCCTAAGTATTGAGATTACAAGCATGTGCCAACACACCCAGCCTAAAACCTCTTTATTTATTTTGCTTCTATAATGTGGCCACTTTGGTGTATGGATTAAAACACTTTGCTCAGAATTTTTAGCCACGCTTCCATCCCCCTCCTTCATCTTCAGCTAGCACTGCCTTGAGGTAGACCCGACTTTCCTCATCTGAAAGTTTGAAGTTGGAGCCTTAAAATGAACACTCTCTCATTTTACTTGCTGGAGAAACGTGCTACATTCGTGATGCCAAGACATCTAAATCTTGGTTCTCTCCTTACCAAAGTGGGAACTCTTCATTCCATTTTCTTCTTAGATAAACAATACTGTCTTCTATATTTCGATAGATTTTTTTACCTTAAAGTCAGCTTTATATCAGAAACAGAGATATACCAAACCCTGTTTTTCATTAACATTTTGTTTGTTTGTTTTGAATACGGAGGGTTCTACCTCTGAGCCGCATTCCCAGCCCTATTTTATTTTTTATTTTGAAAGACTCTTGCTAAGTTGCTGAAGCTGGCTCAAAATCTGAGATCTTCCTGTCTCAGCCTCTCAAGAAGTGGGATCACAGGTGTGTGCCACCACACCCATCTTCATTAACTTTTCAAAAATTAAAAATTTGCCTGTGACTAAACAGCCTGGCTGCTGAGACCCCCTTAGATGTCAGCATACGTGTATAAAGTGCAGCTTGAATGCAGGAGTGCACCATCCAATTGGTTAATCTCCCCTCTGTACAATTTATACTTTTACCTTTCTCCATCTCATCCTTTATTGTGTACCACTTTTCCAGATGAGGGAACTAAATTTCAGGAAAGTTAAGAAATTTGCCTACAGGTGCAGTTGATAATAGTGAATCCAGATTTTGAAAGTCCAGGGCCCAAGTTGTGACTCCAACAATACCCAAGCTGTGCCATGCGCAGCTTCCTGAAATTCCCTTTCCTTCGCCTCCTCATCTGTCAAACCAAGGTATCATAATAATAAAATCCACTTTCTGAAGTTGTTGAGTGAGGTGAGTTCATAGTTACCTGTAACTCATAATAGGAAATGTGTTTATAAAGATAATAATCATGAGTCAAATGTGGTGGCATACATCTGTGCCCAGTGCTTGGAAAGCTGAGACAAGAGGATCGCAGGTTCGAGGCCAGCCTCAACTACTTAACAAGACCCTGTTTCAAAATTTTTAAAAAATTGAAAAAAGATCTGTGGGAGTCGCTCAGAAGTAGAATGTCCCTAGATATGGTTATGGTGCTGAAAATGGACTGTGATGCCTTGTGATTAATATATTGACCATTTCAGATGGATCATATCCTAAGAGATACCAAGTTACAACAAAGAAAAGAAAGAAAAATTCTGAACAACAAGTATTTGACCTTTCCCAATAGAGTCAGGTTTCAACTAAAAATGTAATAAGGGCCTCCTGCTTTGTGCCACTAAACTCTCTGACTCTCTGAGCCCCTTAAGTGAAATCTCTTAAGAGAAAGTCTGCAAGAAAACAGACTTGAAGCCTGTGTTGCAGGGTGCTAACTGTCCGCACACTGCAACATTAACTGCTCAGTACTCCCTCGGCATTTTTGTGCCACAGACAAATGCGCAGTGTACATTCTCAGTCTTTACAAGACAGCTGTAGGAATGAAGAGAATTAAAATTTGGAAGCACATATGTGAGCACATTCTTTATATTCTGTGTAAAGAAACACTTTGCAGTAGGGGAAGAATGTAAAGTCAAAGGGAAAGTCCTCTTTGGTATAGCAGCTGAGAGGTTGCAATGCACTTAAAAAAATGGGGATTTTGAACTCACAAAGTTGGAACGCTCTCTGTAACAATGAGTGGGTATTTGAACAGTTAGAAAATCATAATGATGTGCTGCAAGTAAGAACGAAGGCTATCATTATCTCTTCTTCTTCTCCTTGGAGACAGCCGCTCAGACAGCCAGAGCCAAGCTTTGGGGTCTATTACAATGTCGAGACAAACTTTTTCTGCAGTAAGGAATTTCAAAGCAGTGTCATTGTTATACACTGTGAAAGAATGTTCTAGAAAGACAGAACTATTATTAGAGGTGATGTGGAGAGAACCAAAGTGCTTCCCTGAGATAATGCAACCATTATCCATCGACGTTTCTTGGGAGCTGACACTGGATGAGGCCAGCTGAGATTTGGTTTAAATCATTGGAGTAAATTGTGCAGCGTTTTAGGTGGAAAAATAGTAAATGACGGGAAGACATTTAAATAATTACAGAACTTTTTGATGTGCATATTATTGTTTCCTCATGGGAAGATGACTATATTAATATTTTATTGTCCAAAGGAAAAATTCAAATAGAGAGTAAGGATTGCTCAACAACTTGTTTTTCCACAAATGTCTTAGTCAGGTATTTGAGTAGGCACACACAGGTACATTTTTTTATATTTATTTTTGGGTTTTAAACTTATGTTTTCCCATTTCAAAAAGTAAATCCTAAGGAAATAAGTCAAATATTCATGTTCAGAGTGGTAAAGTATATATAATAGCTAAAATTTAAAATATTTAATCTAGGTACAGTGGTGCATGCTTGTAATCTCAATACTTTGGAGTCTGAGACAGGGAGAGCACAGTTTAGAAGCCAGCCTCAGCAACTTAGTGAGACACTCAGCAACTTACCGAAACCCTGTTTCAAAATTTGAAAATATTAAAAAGGAGCTGGGTGTGGTGGTGCAAGCCTGTAATCTCAGTATTTGGGAGGCTGAGACAGGAGGATCACAGGCTTGGGGGTCAGCCTCAGCAACTTAGTGTGACCCTCAACAACTTAGCAAGACTCTGCTTCAAAATAAAAAATAAAATACCAGTACCAGAAAAATGTAATAAAAACTAAGAAGGGCTGAGGGTGCATATGTTAGAGGTAGAATACCCCTGGGTTCAATCTCCAGTACTCATCCTCCAATGCTCTTAAATTTAAATATTTAGGACAGAAGAGAATAATCATTTAGACAACATCCCTCATGAGCTTGGGTTATCTCTGACTTAAAAAGTAAATCACATTTTTTTTTTTTTTTTTTTTTTTTTTTTTTGCGGTACTGGGGGTTGAACTCAGGGGCATTCTACCTCCGAGCTACACCCCCAGCCCTATTTTTTATTCTTTATTTTGAAACCGAGTCTCACTAAGTCGCGGAGTGTCTCACTAGGTGCTGAGGCTGGCCGCGAACCCGGATCCTCCGGTCTCAGCCTCCCGAATGCTGGAATTACAAGCGTGCGCCACCACGCCCGGCTCAATCACATTCTTTTATAGTTATTGGAAACCTCAAAGATGCAAAGATGAGAATAAAGGTTACAACCTTAGAATAACACTAGTTTTGTTTTTTTTTTTAAAAAGGCAAGTTTCTGTGTATAGTCACTGAATTCTGAGAAACAGTGCCACAGTTTTCACCTTTGTAAAATGTAATCTCTTGATAGATGGATTACCAAAAAGTATGCATTAAATTTTTCCAGATGATAATGCACCAATAAAAGTCCATTAAAAAATAAATAGAAACAGAATCCTGTAACCTAGGCTAGCGAAATGGACAGTAAACTTAAAATGTATTCAAGTTATAATCCCATTTAGTGCTTACTCTAAAAAGAAAACATTTAAATAAATGTAAAAAAAATTCCAACTTGATTTTTAGCTGCTTATACCGATTATTCTGCATCACATTTTTTTAAAAGCTCTGTTTTTATGCTTATGGTCAATGTCTTTGGGGACTAAACTTTTTATCTCCATGGAAATATCTCTTTTAGTGCTGTTTAAGGCTCTTTACCAGGAACTCCATTTTATTTCATATGAATACTTCCTCACCTCTTATTATTAATCTAATCTTTTTAAATTCATTTATTATTTTATTTCATATTATTCCTTCACTTCTTTTTCTTCTTGTTATTGCGAGTCTGATATATCTTTTTAAATCCACTTACTGTAAACTTTCTATGTCATTTAGCTTAAGGTGTGTCTGTTGTAAGCAGAAACTTTATGGTTTTGAGTTTTCTCTTGCTGTCTCATTATGCAAGAATCTCTATCTTTTTAAGCAGGGAGTTTTGCCCCTTTGAATTTATTATAGTAATTCATATGTTATGAACTATGTTTTTACAATCTTTTTTCCTTTTTCTTATTTTTACTGTATTCACCACTTTTCATTTTTTCTAATAATGTCCAATCACCTCATTTCTACCCTTTAGGAGTTACACAGAAATCTTCAGCACTCTTATCAGTGCATTGATTTGGTATAGCTATTAGCATCCTTGTAGATAGAACATTAGCATGCTTTTATTTCCTGTCGACAGCCTTCCTCACTGCCTTGGTCTTGTTTAATTGCTCATTAAAATCATCTGGAATTTCAGTTCAATATTACTCACTTTTTACATTGTGCATCAACAATCATTTACAGAGGTGTATGTTTAAAGGGTTTATTTATCACCATTTCTCATTTTAAACTTCTATTTTCTGAGATACATGCCTTATTTTGAGAGAGTAAAGCCCAGGCATCTCCCAAGAAAAGGACTAGTTTAGCTGGATATGAAATTAAAGTTTCAAAAACAGCTTCCATCTGAATTTTGGAGATATTGTTCCATTATATTCAGGGCTCTTGAAGAAAAACTGCCAAATCAATTGCCTTCTTTTGTAACTCACCCTTATTCTGTCTTGAAGCCTTTAGAAGTTTAGAAGTTGGTATCTGTCCTCGCTTCCGGAAATGTCAACTCTTGCATGATTCGAGAGTCTTCAGTCATTCTTGGCAAACAAAGGATCTTTCTACCTGTCGACATGGGGCTGCTATGCTAAGGATATTTTAATTATTTACTTTATTTCTTCACAATCCTCTTTTGTATGATTCTATCAAACATATGTTGGAACTTATAGAATTCTTTCTAAATCTTTTGCCTTTTTTCTTTTTCTTTTTTTTTTTTTTTTTTTTTTTTTTTTTTTTTTTTTTTTTTTTTTTTTTTTTTTTTTTTTTTTTTTTTTTTTTTTTTTTTTTTTTTTTTTTTTTTTTTTGTGCGGTACTGACTGGGGATGGAACCCAGGGGCATTCTACCTCCGAGCTACATCCCCAGCCCTATTTTTTATTCTTTATTTTGAAACAGGGTCTCACTAAGTTGTGGAGTGCCTCACTAGGTAGCTGAGGCTGGCCACGAACCCGGACCCTCTGGTCTCAGCCTCCCGAATGCTGGGATTACAAGCGTGCACCACCACA
>PVLC010004670.1:50200-83205 GCA_004027655.1 Graphiurus murinus | reverse complement strand
TTGATTTGCATCTCTCTGATTGCTAATGATGTGGAACATTTCCTCATACATTTATTGGCCATTTGTATTTCTTCTTTTGTGAAGTGTCTATTTAGATCCTTTGCCCATTTTTTGATTGGATTGTTTGCTTTCTTAGCTGTGATTTTCTTGAATTCTTTGTATATCCTAGATATTAGACCTCTATCTGTAGAGTAACTGGCAAAAATCTTCTCCAGAGAGTAAAGAAGCATATGTTCTCCCTAATTTGCGGATGCTAGGGAGAAGATGGGGCATAAGAGGGTCTCCAGATGAAAAAGGAGAGACCCTCGAAAGCAAAGAAGTTGATTTAGCCAAGGGGGTTGGATGGGGGCGGGGGGGGGACACTAATGTATATCAAGGTCACTCACTAAACTGAACTTGAGAAGGAGAGAGGGCGAGGGAGCGGGGTGGGAATTGGGGGAAGGGGTCAAATGAGAATTGTGAGCACATGTATTGTTATCAATTTGCACCTAACAAAGATGTATGCTTACAATGTATGAATAAAAATAAAAATTAAAAAAGAAAAAAGTAATAGTCATAAGCTCGATTAGACTGCTTGCACTTGGCATAGTTTACTTGCTATTCTGATCCAGAATAATCGACATTAATAAACAAATACAACTGTCTACAATCTTCAAAGAACAGTTGAAATGAATACATATTCTGAATTCATGGTTTTATATTTTACATATTTGTGCTTTTTAAAATGTGATTTTGGATTACGTCATTTGCAGGAAAATGGATGGAAATGGAAAACATTATGCTAAGTGAGATTAGTCAGTCACAAAAAGTAAAAAATCCTATGCACTCCTTAATATGCAGAAGCTAGGGAGAAAGTGGGACATAAGAGGCATTCTAGACGAAGAAGGAGAAACCTTAGATGAGCAAAGAAGGTAACTTAACTGAAAGTGATGGGGGGGAGGGAAACACCTTAATGAACATGATGTACTTCCACAAACATATCAAAGTCAATCACTAAACTAAACCTGAGAAGGAGAGAGGGGGAGGGAGTGGAGTGGAAATTGGGGAAGGGTTAAATGAGAAATATGTGCATGTATGCCTTTACCAGCTTCTACCTAATGAAGATGTATGATTACAGTGCACCAATAAAATAAATAAAATAAATGCTCACAATCCCCTCAAAAAATAAAATAAAATAAAATGTGAATTTGGTAGTCATGATGTGTAAATACACATACTGGTATATATCAGTAGAAAATACAACAATATTACTGCATATTCAAACATTCCTCAGACATGAATTTGATCAAGGACAATTAGTGATAAATATTTAATATAATCTATAAAACAATGGCTAATATTAAAGATCAAGAATATCATAAAGTCCTCTTTAATTGTAGCTCATAATTAATATTATATAAACATATAGAGATAATGTAGTTAGACAATATCATACTTAATCTTTTGGGAATTTAACATATCACTTAATAGAAGTGTCATATACATGAAAGCAACTGTCATATAATTAAAATAATATAGTAATATAGTATTAATTCATCACTATCATGAGATCCATTTAAAAAGAAGTGTAGAGTGTGAGAATTCTAGCAATGCTTTCAAACTAACACATCCTGGCATTAGATTCATGAGTTCCAGTGATTTTGAGGCTGTTAGTTTCTTTGTAGGCTCTTTTCCTCAGAGAAAATTTGTTGATTATTTGATCATGTGTCTCTGTAAATGACTTCTAAATCTGTGTCTTCATCTTATTCCTTTGTTTTGAATCTAGGCTTTTAGTTCAGTGTGTTCTTATTGACTATTTTGCTACAGTTTTAAACACAGCATTTTGAAAATATAAAATATTTTGCCATAGGACAGATTCCCTAACTTATTTCTTGTGTAAGCCAAAAGAGCTCTACTTTTTTGAAGTTATACAGGGATTAAGGCTTTAGAGATCCATTTATCTCTCCACTGTTTTATTTTTCTACCAAATTCTATTATTTTTCCTTTGTAAAATTTCACAGCTTCAACTATTTTGCTGTATTTTCAAAATGCTACATTGAATACAATCTTTTTGCCCTAACAATTGCATTTTCTTCCAGCTGGTTTTAGTGTGTGAAACTCCCTTCTGCAAACTCTCTTATGTTATAATATTCTTTCTAAATATGCCTCTCTCTGCTCTTTAATAATATCATATTCTCTCTGAAATAACACTCAAACTCTTCACTCTGACATTCAAAGCCAAGAGTGAGGAACTCAAATGAAAATCTTTATACCAATCCACTATTCACTTATATAAACACTTTGGTTCCATTAAGTCTATAAGCCAGTTTCACTTCATAGGTGTCCTAATCATTCTTCTGTCAATGTTTCATCATTTATTAGATGTCTTACTACTTTCTCTTTTCATTTATGCTTTAAATATGATTTCAATGCCTGCACCTGGCTCAGGAAGACACTTCAGAATTTTTATTTTACTTATTTCCTGTTATTTACTTCAGTGACACCATACTCTACACCTAGCTCTTTTACTTCCTTTCACACAGGTATTTATTTTAAGTATACTCTCATAACACATGAGGAAATAAATAACATTATACTGTTGGAGATTTTTGACATACCTGGGCTACCCAACATGAGAATTACATTAGTATATTCCATTAATAGATCTCAATATGTAGATCTTTGGGGGAGAAGATCTCACTTCTAGCCACAGAATTTGAAACATGTGTTCTAGTAATGTCTACACTTGAGCATGAATAAAATTTAGAACTGGAAGCTAGGGAAGTAAGACAGAGCAGGAATGACAGCCAATCCAATTTCAGAAGGTAGCAGCATGTGCATCCACAGCTGAGTCTCAACATGGTCCTAGTGATGAGGTAGACTAGAAGGAATATGATTTAGACTGAAAGAAGGACTGGGAAGAAAAGGGAAATGTGGTTTTGTTTTAACAGAGCTTGCTTATCCTTAAAAAAGCAAGGCCCATTCATAATAGGTTGACTCCATATCAAAAATTCCCAAGGTGATGAAATCCTAGCAGCAGCATTTTTTTTAATAAGAGCTCCATTTGCCTCTCAAAAGGAAATCACACTTATTGTAAGAAAGATCCCACATCCTCGACTGACTGTCTCCACTCCCAGAGAGTCCTACCTAAAAAACAAACAAACAAACAAAAACCAGTCACTTTTTTAAGATCCCAAGGATGGAGGACCAATATCCCATGATTCCCCAGGTTCCCTATTCTCTGCCCTGAACACCTGAGCCAGCCCCTCTCCAGGTGTTATATGAAAAGGATGGGGAGAGACCATGTGCTCTCTTTCTCTCTCCCGGCTGTGCTCCAGGAGACTTCTGAGGTGACCTGTGTCCTTTCCCCTGTGCACCTGTGCCTTTCTCTTAAAATAAACTTCTGCCTTTGTCCCTATGTGGCATGGTTTAAATTTCTATCCAACATGGAGACCAAGAACCCACAAGAGATATCATGTTGACCTACAACACTAGCAGAGGCAGAATTACGGTTTGAAAATAAAATGTCCCCAAACCTCCTACTCTGGAAGAAGCCATGTTTGAAGATGGGTCCCTAGAGAAGTGGTGAGGTACAGTGTGTACTGGGGTTGCTTTGGCCAAGGTCCCTGGTGTGTGTGTGTGTGTACACATAAATACTGAAATCTTCAGAACTGTAAGCAAACCAATATTTTTTCCTCTGAGTGTTGCCTGTGTGCCAGGGTTTTGAATTACAGCAGTGATGATATAGACTCAACTAGGCAGGACTTCAGCACTCAGTGGTAGTTAAAATTATGTCTCCCATTTATGTGTTAGCTGGCCCAATTTGGCCTTTCATCTGGCCTTCTGAAGTCTCTTGGGTCTTCAGTCTCTGGGCACAAATTGCAAAAAATGTCTTGAAATTCTTAAAGTATCTATTATACTTTCAGTGATTCCCTCTGCCAGTATTGGCCAGTGTGATTTTTCAATTTTGCAGTTAAGAATCTAACAATTGGCAAAGGACGTATATTAAGGTATAGGATCTTAAATATCTAAGTAATGAATTGGATTGTGCCCTTCATTCAAATGCTGATGTCTTAACTACTTGACTTCAGGGCACTCTGTGTGTTGCCTTACTTAAAAACAGTGTCTTTGTGGATACAATTAGCTATAATGAGGTCATACTGGAGTGTAGTGGGACTCTGATCCAATCTGACCAGTATTTTTATAAGGGAAATTTGGAGACAATCTTGCACAATGAGAAAACCATGCTAAATGAAGGCAGAGATAGGAGTAATGCTTTAACTTGCCTAGAATACCAAAGATTGTCCAAAACTATGAGAAAACTAGAGAGAGGTGTACCACAAACACTTCCTCATGGTCCTCAGAAAGAAACAATTCTGCTATAGTATTGATCTAACATTTCTAGGTTTTAGAATGGTGAGGTAATAAATTTATCTTGTGGCAATTTATTACAACAGACCTAGCAAATTAACACAACCGGTAAATTATACATTCTCTTACCTAAGGGAAGAATACTCCAGTCTGTGTGGAATATGATCTGAATTACCACAACCATAAATGCTATAGAATAGCATAATTTTATTAGACTTTACAGACACGGAGTAAGTAAACAAAGTAAAATTCGAGTTATTAAGATGGAAGATCTTAAAAAATATCACCTTTATTTAGTTTTCATAGTATTAGTTTAATTTTTCAATATATTTATTTTGTTGGTAAATTTTCACATAATCCATAAAAATTGAATGCATAAAAATTGCCTTAAATTATATTCTCCAAATGTAACCATAGTTACATATTTAGTGAACACTAATAAATATAATGTCTGCTATAAATAGAATCTTGCAAGTGGTTGAAATTACCAATATCAATTTTTTTTTACTTCCTATTAGCAGTATCACATAGCCAAACCTACCATCATAAGGATCAATAGGGGCACACTGAATATACCTTCACTGACTTTGAGCATGAACACATCATTTGCCTCATTCAGTGTGGTCCTTGTGACCTGCTTTGGTAGATAGCATAGTCATATATGTGATAAAACCAGGGACTTCAGTGCAATTTTTCAATGGAGTTAGATTAGCACTATAAGCTATGCTTCTCTAGTAGGTTCTGCCTCTTTAACCTGGTCTCTAGAATGAGACAAACATGCAGAACCTGAGTCAAATCTACAACCTGAGACTAGTCCCTGATACCTGGGTACCTGAAGCAGAGTCACCAAGTCAGGAGCATTACAATCTTATACACCAATAGTGGATAAGGGTTGCTATTTCCCTACATCTTTACCAGCATTTATTATTGCTTGTGTTCTTGATGATTTCAGCTTATGCAATGCACACATACAGATGCAGTTGTCCATAAGCTAGTATTCCTGTAAGGCTAATCTCAAGGTCAATACTACTTAATTTAAAGGACTGAACATTTAAAAAGGTTTCAGTATAAGACTCTTTCACAAAAGCTTATAATCAACATACATGTGAAAGACATTTTTTTCTCTCTCTTAGGAAAATCAAAATAATGTATAATGATATGATTCTTTTTAATAAAATTATAAAAACACTCAATTTTAGTGATTATGCAAGAAAAAGGAACTTTCCTTTAGAATATAAAAATAGCAATAGATCACAAGGCAATGTTTGTCACTCAGATGATAAAGTTTAATTGAAATTTTTAAAAGTTGCTTTAAGTGGTAAACAAAAGTGTTATCCTGGAAGAAAGTTATTTTGAGCGGGGATGACACAAACACTTTCTCAGTTTCTGAAAAGTGTACTGTTTTTGATATACAATATATCATGTCAATGTATAAATATATATAATATATCCAATATGTCAATATCTCTGTGTCAATATCTCTATTAATTATATCTATATAGATTATATCTATATCTATATCTATTTCTCTCTCTCTCTATATATATATATATATATATATTATCTCTCTATATATATGTATATATTATATATATATATATAATCTGGTACCTTAAGCAGAATCAGCAAGTCAAAGCACAAAGCAGCCTAAATGAAAGGGATTTCTGTCTCTCTGAGCATTACAAACTTATATCTTATATACCAACATTACAACCTTATACAACAACAGTGTATAAGGGTTACTATTTCCCTACATCTTCACCAGCTATTATTGTATCCTCAGCCCCATAGTTATAATTGATTTGAGTAGGGGGAGGCAAGAGAAATGGATGAAAAAGTGCTGATGAT
Organism: Graphiurus murinus; assembly: GCA_004027655.1. Taxonomy (NCBI): domain Eukaryota; kingdom Metazoa; phylum Chordata; class Mammalia; order Rodentia; family Gliridae; genus Graphiurus; species Graphiurus murinus. Next base: position 77,007 of record PVLC010004670.1, on the reverse strand, counting down.
ATGCGTTTTCAAAATGAGGGCATGTATCAACCAAGAAAAAAAAAAAAAACAATTCTAAATGGAAAAGATAAAGTATGAAGAGTTTTGATGTGGAAAGACTAGATAGAATGTCAATGAAAGAAAAACAAATTGAAGTAGGGGGTGTGAATCCCTTGGTCATTCCAATGAGTGAAAATGTATTCCATGGAGTCTAGATTTATGAAACTATTGCTGATTCCATCGCATTAGCAAAATGTCACACTGAGTAATTTCATGGCTTTAAACAAATATATTATTTTTGGTTGATTTACCTAAATGAACACCTGCTACTTATCTAGCAAAAGCAACAGCAAGGATAATATTCACCCTGAGGGATTGGTTTTCTCCTTATTTTACAAATATATATTCATATATAGCGTTGAAGCTCAATATTTTGGGAAGACCTATGCATGTGACTTTTAGATGGTTCTTTAGGTGAGAGCAATAAGATTCAGACTTATTTATTTTACATGAGAAATAGAAGATTCCATGGAGCTTAGGAAATGATTTTCTATCTAAAAATAATTGTAATTTTTCTATCTTTACCAAAGTCACTCTCAGACTGCCATTTAAAAATGCATTTAATCAAAATTTTTATAATGTGCTTATTTGGTGCATTATCATACATTACATATCATAATGTAAATCATGTTGACAGTAACATACATTAACAGCACACAGCACATTTATACTATCTATAGTTTTCTGTGAGAACAAATAAAAAACAGAAGTGACAGAAAAATAAAAAAAAAATCATTACCAGTGAGATTTTAAAAAAGCAGAAAATATTACTATGCTCAACTTTTAAAAATAGAAATTGTAAGCACCCATAATTTTAATGTGAACTATGGAGGGCAAAGCAGGTAAATTGTGTGTGAGAGATCTAAGAAGGGGAGCCCAACGAAGTAACATTTCAGTTTGGCTAAAACATCTCTTATACTTTACTGTTCACACTTCACTTTGATATGTTGTAGTTCCTTTGATCCTGAGAGTGATCCCATAACTCACACAAAGCAAAGACCATTATCAGCGTTTTACAAATAAAGACTTGGAGAAGTAAACTGGTTTACTGAGGAGAGAAGCACTGTTGGTGTCAAAGGAAAGCAGAGCTCTGGATTTGAGCTCTCAGGCAGCTCACTTGATGAACATGAAATGTTCAGTTTGAAAGGTCTGCCACCCAAGGCATGCCTTTGAGTAAGATATCATTCATTTTGAAGAGGTGTATTTATTTTATGCCTGTAAAACTAAACAAAACTAAAATGTGATTAGAATTGTTTCTGTAAGCTCTACACAGCTACACAAATAGTGAAACATGTTTTGCTTTATTTTCAGAGGTCAGTGATATAGAGTAGCACTCAGCATATCACTTTGTTTTTGGATAATTAACCTAAATGAATACCTGTGTTAAATTTAGAAAATCTCTTGAAAACATATATGAATACATAAGTATTGAGTTTTCTGTTTGTTTGTTTTAGGTTTTCTTTTTTCTTTTTATTTTTATTTCATTGTTGGTTCTGAATATTGATCCCAGGGTCATCCTACCTCTGAGCTACACCCCAGGCCTTTTATTTATTTAGATTTTGAATTTCAAGAAAGGGTATGGGAAATTTGCTAAGGGTCTTGCTAGATTGCTTAGGCTAGCCTCAAACTTGTGGTCACCCTCTCTCTGCCTCCTAAGTACTGGGATTATAAGTGTGTGCTACTGCATTGAGTTAGTACTATGGTCTTAGTGTTTGTGTCCCTCAGAAATTCATATATTGAGATCCCAAGTCTCAAGTAGATGGTATTGAAAGGTAGGCCTTTTGGGAAGGTGAAGACATAGATAGAATGTGCCATCTATCTATCAGAAATCAGACTTTAATGAGGCTAATCTTCTGGCACCTTGATTTTGGACTTGCTAGCCTCTAGAACTATAAAACTAAATTTCTACCAAGTGGATAGTAAACCAGTCAGCATTTGGTATTTTATTATAGTAGCCTGAGTGGACTAAGAAAGTGGGTAATAGGTGTAATGGAGGAGTGATGGAATAAAGATGGAGCGAGGAGGATAGAAACAGTTGAAAGTTTTGCTTAATTATTTATTTGTTGGTAAAATCTAATGCAGTATAATAATATACACTGGGATATGTGGGTTTTAATTTTTATTTACTGTTTTGTTCATATTGAGAAACAGTCAATAAATCAGTGATGGACCATATTCTAGAAACTAGTTTTATCTAGCAGAAAATTATTCAATAGAGAAAGTCTTCTAATTTATAACAATCAAAGTGAATTTAACTAGATTTTAGAACACTAGCTTTTTTAAAGAGATCTGATAGAATGCTTGGTCTAGACATTTCATTTTATGAGTGAGGAAACTTAAGCCAAAGAACAACTATGTTTAAAAAAATTTCAAAACAAACATTAAGGTCAAAGATTACAGGATTTTGCAGTTTTAACTACATCTATTCTTGTGATGTTTAATAGTCTCTCAGGCTAAAAAATACATTAATATTTGATGTTTAAAATATTTTCTCATTCATGTCTTTTTTCCTGCAAAGGAACAAATTTCAGGAAAAATATATAAAACAAAATAATAACAAAATATTTGGATTAATATTTCTGGTGGACAGAGCTGAAATAAAGGTCAGTAAATCAATAGCTAAGGAAAGAGCAATGGAGATATTTTAAAGTATAATGAAGACATATTAATTAAATGAAATATGTTATTAACAATGACATGTATGAAATAAAATTCAATTCGCATAAAATCTTGGACATTTTTCAGTATAGAAGTAAATACATTACATACATTAAGGAGAATGTAAAGCTAAAGTCTGCAAATAGATTAATTTTACATATGAATTTAAGAGACAATTTCCTGTGTAGGAAATTGTGTATGAATTTTAAAATATCTGATTAAAATGAATTACAATAAGTAAATCTGGTTACAAAATGATTTGTTTCCTATTGTTTCTAATACATAGAATAGGAAATATAAACTGAATTGGTAATTATATTAAGAAATATTTAAAAATTCAGGTAGTAAGAGATCTTTCAATATGAGAAATTAAAAAATAAGTTAAAGAACTATTTTACCCAGTAGGTATAAATCTTAAAAATATACGTTTTTAGTTCTAAACAGAAATGGAGAATCAAACTGCTACATCTCAGCACCAGAGAAAATAAATTAAACTGTTTTCAATCTTAACTATTAAGAATTATGAGAACTAGATTTTTATGGAAAGATTGATTTCATACCCCAAGACAGTGCAAATTTGTTTAGCTTCAAGAATCAGTTTATGATAACAAGTTTTTCTCTCATTTAGAATATTGTTTAAATTCTTCATTTCCAAAATATTTCAAAATGATGTTGTAACATTTAATAATCATATGAAGTGCCATGTTTTTAAATACATTTTATTTAACTCTCAAAATATTTCATTTTTGTAATGTTGACCTTTCCAATGTAATGTTGATTGCTTTTAAATCATTTTCCCTAGACTGCTTCAAGGTCTTTACAAGCAAAACTTGTCATCAAGTTAAAAATATACAATGCTCACATGGAGTTGTTTCTGGAGAATTTTGTTTTTCTCTGATTACCTTTTATTTTCACCAGTAAAACTGATCACCACTGATAATCTTGCAAATATTTTTATCCAGCCTTATATACAAGAGATGTTTTGAGAGATCAGTAGCAGATGGAAGAGAATATTTTACAGGTAATAAATGCAAAAAGAAGGGAAACTTGAAATTTGCTAATTTCTTTTCTATATTTTACTCATTCAATCCCAGCCCCATCTCTGTAGGTAGGCATTATGATTCTGGCTTTATAAGAGAAGAAATTCAAGTCTCAAAAATTTTATGACTTGCCCAAGGTCACATCAACTGTTAAGAGGCAGAGCTGAGAAATCACTCGGGGTTTTGTAGTTCTTTGTTTATGTGTCTATGAGCAAAACAATCATGAAAACTTACCTAATATCATCAGTAATTGTTTGGCATCCCCATGTGGCTTCTCCTTTTCAGTTTTCATATTTTCCTTGTCAAATAAAAGCAACTGTGAACTTAGGCAAGGAGAGACTTTATTGTAAGAGGGACTGAAGCAACTATTTTAGTAGAAAGAGGAGAGAAAGAGGATGACTATTGAAGTAAGGAGAAGCTGTAAGCATATCCAAGACTAGTGGAAAGGGCTTTTCTTTTATAAGAAGGAGTAACCAAGGCTAGACAGAATGGGGATGAGAAAGTGGGGGGAGTGAGAGTGGCATGATTGCACAGCAGATCAACAAATGCTCTATCCTGTGGTAAGAGGGTCCTCTAGTTGACCATAAATGGAGGTTTGTTGTTGTTGTTGTTTTGTTTTGTTTTCTGGCTCAGGCTGAAGGTCGAATTACAGGGGCCTAGAGGAACATAGTAACTTAAAGTTTTATTAATAAACATTTTATTCCAATTTATTAGTATTGAAAAACCAATTCAGTTAATACTTTAATATGAACAAGAATGGGAATTTGGAGGGTTTATATCAGGTCTTGTTATAGGAAATGGAGAATGTGTGAGATTAATCTAAGTTGTATGCGGAAAGATGGCATTTTGTTCAGGGGATTTTTTAACCACTGCTATTTTACAGAATCAAAGGGTTTTAGTCAATTTCAGTAATGTCATTTTTCTCATTATAAACTTTTTTCCCTATGGAAAATACATAGAATCTCTGAGATGAATACCAGTCTTTCTGTGACCCCTGGTATCTCTAGAGCTTCCTATTAGTAAATGTATCACACAAAATGTTACACCCACTCATAAATTCTCTTGATGCAAGAAGTCAGGGTGGTGTTAGCATATAAGCATATATATTTAAAACAGTAAATTCAGGGAAGTTGAACTCATCACAAATAGATATGGAATTATTAAATGACACTAATATAGGGCTCATTTCACTTTCTCTTTTAATTTCTAAACAAAATTATTATTTTGTCTCAGTATTTTTTATCCTCCCTGGAGCAAAGGAAGTTTTTCTCCTTTATGGGTATTTAATATATGCAATATTACCACGGCAAATAATTTTCTATACGTGTTGTAAACTTAATTGGTTATGATTAATCTTTAGAAAAACAAGTCTGTGGAAAAACAGATCCAGCCTAGAGTGCAGGCTCTATCTGAAAACAAATCAGGTGGATACTGTGTTGCTGAATACTTGGCAGACCAAGTACAAAAAGAAAGCAAGCTTTCTCTGCAGTGACATAGTGTTCTACTGGAATTTGTTCTCAAGAGAGCAGCTTACTGGAATTTGTTCTCAAGAGAGCAGCTTCTTTGTCTGGTAAAATGTGTCCTTGCCTTCTAAAATATTTAGGACAAGGAGACTTAAAACAAAGAGGTTTATAGATTAAGACTTTATATCATTCATTCCGGTTCTGTACAAAATATCTTATAACTTTATGAAAGATATTGTATTGTATTTCTGTCTGTAAGTATTCAAGCTAAGAATTTCAATAGGAGAGCAGCAGCAGAGGTAAAAACTTGCCTGCATCTTCATCTAAAGAGAAATAAACAGATGCACTTCTTCATTGCATGAGTGTGAGCGTATTCTTGTGACCTCGTCTCATTCCACACCAATCAAGGGACCCCTGACCCAGTTGCCAAGAGGGCTGGACCCTGGTACAATATGTTAATTAAACCATTTAATTTCCAAAATATCATGCAATTATAAAATATCTTTAGTATGTGTACTAGTAAGGGTAAGGAGTATTATGTAATACATGAGATCAAATGTTTAGTCAGTTTGCAATATTTTAAGCTATACTCACACATAAGGTTATATGTATAGCTACTGTGTTATGCTCAGGATAAGGCTGATTGTACAAAATTTGGCTTATAAGTCATTGCATTCCAAAAGCTGTCCTCCACTACAAGATAGCCAATTCTTCTGTGTTGCTTCTTTTCACAAAGACACTTCCATTATTTTACTCATTATCAATTTTTGATATTTATTCACATTTCTAAGTCTCAATTTACAATTTTTATAATAATTGGTGCATTGTAATCATACATCTTTGTTAGGTACAAGCTGATAAAGGCATATATGCACACATTTCTCATTTAACCCCTTCCCCAATTCCCACCCCACTCCCTCACCCTCCCTCCCTCTCAAGTTTAGTGATCGACTTTGATATATTTGTGAAAGTACATCATGTGCATTAGGGTGTTCCCTTCCTCCGTCCATCCCCTTCAGTTAAGTCAACTTCTTTGCTGATCTAGGGTTTCTCCTTTTTCATCTGGAGACCCACTTATGAGCCATCTTCTCCATAGCATCCACATATTAGGGAGAACATATGCTTTTTACTATTTGTGACTGACTAATCTCACTTAACATAATGTTTTCCAGTTCTATCCATTTCCCTGCAAATAACATGATTTTGTTCTTCTTTATGGCTGAGTAAATTCCATTGTGTACATATCCCATAGCTTTGTAATCCATTCATCTGTCTATGGACATCTTGGCTGTTTCCATAGTTTGGCAATTGTGAATTGTGCACCTATAAACATAGATACACATTCGTCAGTCTGATAGTTTGGTTTCCATTCTTTTGGGTAGATACCCAGAAATGGTATTGCTGGATCATATGGTAGGTTCATTCTCATTTTTGTTTTGAGGAAGAAATTAGGAAAACAAATCAGGAAATAATGCATGGCAAGTAAAGTTTAATTTATAAAGATACTGTTACATATATATGACTTTATTATCCATGATCACTACAGTGATTATGTGTATAATGATACATTTTAGTTTCATGTCTATTTCTATTTATGTCCCAAGGTATAAAAATAATGTTGATAATAGTAAAGAAAAAGGAGAAAATATAATGTGATAAATGCATTATTAGGGAAGCTTTATTATTTATATCCAATTTATAGATTATGGAACAAAAGCTTAGAAAAATGTCACAAGGATAGACATGTATCTCAAAATTAATTTAATTAGGATTTTATATCTGAGTTATACTGATAAAAGAGAACATTGGTTTAGACCAGAAAAAGGCAAGCAAAGTCACTTTTCAAATATTTCTCTAAAATTCTAATTTCTTGGACCTAAACTTTCTCAGAGGAAAAAAAAATATGCACATAAGATTTAATTATGTTTCTTCACTTAATTTACATTTGGCTTAATTTCTTCACTTCATTTTCAGTTTACCGTTTTTATACTCAGTATGAGTTTTATAATAAAAATAAAAAACAAAATTAGCTAACATTTATGTAGCACTCACTGTGTATCAGTTACAGCTCTGAACACTTTACATATATTAACTCATAATTCTTTCAACTCAAGTCAATTGGCCCCTAATTCATACTCTTAAATATGATGCAATAGATTCTCTTTTAGTAAGCATAATACAAGATTTTTCTTTTTTATTCTATTCTTTTTGTAATGTGGGCAGTATAAATATAAGTAGCTGCCACAAACATTTTAAAAATAAAATAGTACATATATTCTCCCAGTCTTGGTACATAGTGGCCATTTCCCACCTACATTTGTACTGGTAAGTAAAAAATAAATGTAAAAATGAGAAAACACATACGTCATACACTTTAATATCAAATTTGCAAAGTAGTAATATACACATTCTTACTTTATTCTGCAGTTACTTATTAAATAGCTTCTTAGGCAGTTTCCAATTACTGTGGATTACAAAATGAACATGGTAAATGTAGTTGCCTTCTTTGAGTGGGGAAGAAGTAAGAAATCAACTGATGATTCCATAGAATAATAATGATTATCTCAAATTATGATATTTCAGTCGAATGAATAGCATTTTGTAGCTCATCTTATTATATATTATGTAGGTTACATTATCTTATGTGACTTTTTCAGTGAGGTCTAAATTATCTGGAAGTCATAGAGACCCAGCAAATAACCAATGGTTGAATGTTTTACCTTATACAAAAACTCAAATAATTGTGAGAGTAAAAAGAACATCCTTATTCATATGTAGTTTGAGAGATCAAATATTCATAAAATTAAAAAATGCTACAAATTAAAACTCTAAACAATAAAACAATCCTATGCAGATGACAAAATCCTGAGGAGAAAGTAGGAAACAAAAGAAAATATATTCAGAATATGGGAGAATTATCATGAAAAATCACCTAGAATGTGGGGCTGTTTTATAATAAAATCGAATGGTATAAAATTACAGAAGAAAGTTTACAGGGAAATCGAGATGTCATAGAAAAGGGTTCTGAGGCAAAATTTAGATTATTATTGAGAGATGAGAATCTCTGCATTCTGTTTGAAATAAATTCAAGTTTCATAGCTAAAATTTAATAGGTCAAAATTATTTTATCAAATAATTACACATGTAATCATTTATTTTAAGGAGGGTTACCACTTTACAGCTTTATTTTTTTCTAATTTCTATCTTCCATGATTTATCGGATCTTCTTCCTCTGGATATAAGAGTATCTCAGATAAATATTTGAGCATTTTTATTGATTTCATACTATCATATGTTTGAAATAGCTGAAGAATGTATCTCCTCTTGGTCTTTAATTCTTCTTCTCCAATTATGACTCCCACAGATAATTTGATCTGCTGAATCTCATTCTCTGATCATTAGCTCATCACTCCAGATGGCTCCTTTGATCTTTATTCTTATGGGAGCTTCAATCTGTACTATCCCACCACATTTTTAAACCTGCTTACTTACTTATTCCTTCCCTCTAACCTTTCCTAGATCTAATGTTATGGTCAAATATTAAAACATAGGTCAAAATATCAAATGATACAATAGACACAATAATAAGAGTCAGTGCTTCTATTATCTCGAAAAGGATCAGATTGTAAGAAAATGAACATTATTGTATTGCTTATACTCAAGTAATGATTAGTATTTGTAACTGTGGTCTTTATTTGGACTTTATTTTTTCAGTGTGTATAAACTATGGAATTTTGGACTTACATAATGAAATAAAATATAGAATTTGTATTGTTCTTTCCCTTGCTTTAGAGAGTTATATTGCTTTCAAATATCTGAAAGATTTCATATTATACAAATTTCAAACACACATCTAGGCTTCTCCAGTGAGAAGTCTAACAACTGATTCTGTAGAGTACTCCACACAATGTAAAATACAGCAGTGATTCTTTCCTGTACCCTTCCCTTATCCCGAGTCCTATATGCAAGTACTCAATTCTGGGAGAGATAGATACTCATGCATTCTTCTCACATCATTTGTTTTTGGTCAGACAGTGCTGCCATCCAAGGAACCTATTAATGCCAATCATCGTGACAAATGTTAAAAAATACAGCCCTGTCCAGGTAGAACTGGCCAGAGGTTACCACCTTATTTCAACAATGTATACGAGTTTTTAGGATGTAATGTTTATTTTTCTAATGTTCAAGGAAATAAGAATCATATTTAGGATCAAAATGAAAAGTGAAGGTTAAATGAATTTAGTTATTAGCATTTGAATAAAGATATAATTCTATAGTACTAGATTTATAATTTTTATTATTTTGGCGATATTGAATTTTTGTATGTTATATACCTTAGAATTTCTGATGTTTCAATGTGTCATAAATATCAATTAATAATATCTCTTTATATCTGAGGGCATTTTTCAGTTGTATTCGAAGTTTATATTCACAAATTTTAATTTTTTATGAGTATTTCATATGCAGAAGGACCTCACACATAGGGTTAGGCAATGACTTGGGACACAAACCTGGCATTTGGAGTGATCCTGTTCTACTAAAGGGGGAGGTTATCATTGATATCTATAAAATGAAAAGCACTTACATCTGGATATTTTGACTAACTAATGTCTGATTTACTCCAGCAAAGAAGAAGGAGCCTTGTTAAGAACAACTGACAATAATCTTGGGTATGGTTTGGGGGATTGGAATAAATTGACCTTTGGAGAGTTATTAAACATATAGACCAATCTAAACTAATAAAATAATATGTTCTAGTGCCAGATTTAGAGCTGGCACAGATATGCCCAGACTTCCAAAGCAGTGCCCTTTCTACACAAAATATAGCTCATTATCATTTTCTTTATGATTTTTTGTCTTTACTTCTTAAAGTCCAAACCTGGTTTATTTGAGAAATAATATTAATTCATAGGAAATAATAACATAAGTATTGATCCTTTACTATATATGTATATGGAAATAAAACAAGATACACCTATGGTAAACAATATGTAATTTCTGTACAACTGATATTTATTCTAGAGAAATTCCCTAGAGAAATATTGAACCATAGGTTTGCATTATTATTCAAGATTTTTTAACGTTATTATACAAACAAGGCATGATGATGCACGCTTGTAGTCCCAGTACTTGGGAGGCTGAGAGAGGAGGATTGCAGGTTTGAAGCCAGTTTCAGAAATTTAATGAGACTCTCAGAAACTTAGTGAGATCCTGTTTTGAAAGAAAAAATCAAATAGGTCGGGGGTGTATCCCAAAGGTAGAAGGCTCCTGGGTTTCATCCCCAATAAAACAAAGAAAAAAAAGTTCTTATACAAATTGCTTAGCATTCCATCTTTTAAAATTATGTTAGACTCAAGAACTACAATAGTTTAAAGTGTATCCTCGGTGATAGTATTATCTGTTTATTGGTAGCAAAATGTATACTTTGCAATTTATTGTTGAAAAGTAGTATTTTCTGGACATTTAACTTTAAGAATTTACTATATTCAGTGATCTAGATAGAATTAATAGCATAAAGCTTTTAGTGAGTGGAGTTTTAGAATTAACACAGATCAAGTGGCTTGTCTTAAAAGATACACAGAATATATTTAACATTGTTTTGTATATAAGGAATTTTGTTTTGTTAATTTATCCATTAAATTTTCATGCATAATTTCTGTGAACAATGTTGGATTTTTGTTTAAGTGTTAAAACTCTATTGTGCATGAATAAGTCACTTGGGTGGAGCAGAGCTTGGAAACTATAGTCCAGAATATTATCTTGCAAGTTTGATTTTGTGGTGTGGAATCTGAGTTTTATGAATTTTTCAAATATGTTGGTTCTGATGGCAGTAGAAACATTTTTAAAAAAACATTCTTAATATTTAAGTCAAATTCATTAGCTTTTTTTAATCAGACAAGGGATTTTTCTGGGCCTATGTAATAATCCTACCTGTTATTTTATTTTTTGCCTCTAGTATTAGCTTCAAATGCTATTTAAAATAGCATTTTTTAATGTTGTGATTTGTGCTTTTGGAGTGCACAGGCATGTTAGATTTTTTTTTTACAGTAATTTAGGAATTCACATGTACAGATGTTTTGTTCAGTTGATTAAGGAACAGAGCTAACACAGGAATGTTAGTAAGCACACCAAGCCCCTTTCGCATCATTTATTTGATTTCTTAATGAGCAAACTTTGATGACTTTTAAAATATTTGGTAAATAAATTTCTGATTCACTCAAACTATTGTTTTTTTTTCATTACTTAAACATTTCTTAACCATAAAGAGATGAATAAAATAAATCAATTTCCTGCGTTTATGAGGCTTACATTCTAATGCTGTTATAGTTATTGTTTGACATTTCTGTGTGTGTGTGTGTGTGTGTGTGTGTGTGTGTGTGTGTGTGTATGTGATGAGTGTGTGTGTTTACATATATACAATATGGATACATATGTATATATGCTATCAATGGATACTGATATAGTTATCTGTATCTACATTTAGATCTACATCTATATCTATGTATATATAGCATCCATGAACTATGTGGAAAATGACTTTAAGAAAAATGGAAGATGAACTAATAGAAATAACAGAGGGTATCTTTCCACCTCACCAAGTAAAGATTTCCCCATTAAAAGAATCTTGGTGATGAGAAGAATTGATAACCTTATAGAACATAGACAATGTTAAACCAGCAGCAGCATAATAAAACACAACTTGTTAAGCATCTCAGTTTTTTATTTTGCATTCATATCAGAATGTAATTTAAGTTAATGTAAATGTATAGAATTTATTATAATTATAAGTAAAAATATATAATAACCATATATTAGAAATTCCTAAAAAAACCCTCATCTCAATAGTTTTTTTTTCTGTTTTGATAGTGTGTATATATACTGTAATAAGATAAATGTGAAACTATTGAATAAAAAAATATGTTCATTGTATCATTGAAAATTATACATATATTTTTAAATGTTACTCTAATTTTGGTTAAATAAACTATACTATGCCCATATAATTGAATATTTTAAAGTTATCATTTAAATTGTATTTCATGGACTCCTAAAGCTTAAGACAATGAGAAACAGATCAAATGATTGTTATGGGAACAAATGAATGTAACACTATAACTCTCACTAGCATATGCCATTACAGTGCATCAATAAAAATAAATATTAAAAATGTCTGTGAGGATTTAATATGGAGTATTATCTGAAAAGATCCAACTGTGAAAAATATATTTTTTCTATTTATATATGTATATATATTTATAAAGTTGTGTTTTTATAAGTGAAATGTATAGAATAAATCAATACTTAAAGTGATTATTTTGGAGGTGTTATAATGCTTGATTTCATAAGGTTTGTTTCAGAATTTATCTAGAAACAAATTAAGAAATCAGAAAAAAAAATGAAGAAAACATTAGCAATACTTTGAATTTATAAAATAAAATCTTAAAATGGTACAGAATAAATTCTGTTGAACATTTTGACCAATTTTTTCTACTAAATATATCACAGTATAATTTAAATTTCTTTAGTTTGTGTTAAAATTTTACAGCATGTCCAAGTTTTTATTTTTAGTGAATTTCTGACACTCTTCCTCCTTTTCTCAGTGACTTTGTTGACCATTCATATTAAAATAATTTTTCTTTAACTTTTAATATCTCCAGCATTACTGCTACTAATTTATTGAAACACTGCATATTTTATTAAATGTGTTACTTTCTCTTTACAGAAAAATTATTCTGCATTTTCAATATCTTATATAATGTTTCCATAATCCAAAAATCACCTGTGCTAGCCTAGAATGACAGTTATAATACTGATACGGTTCTGAAATCACTGTTCTCAGCTTCACATAATTTATAATTACACAATAATTGTTGTCAAGTTAAATGATAATCTATTCTTCCTTTAGGGGAAGAACTGGGGCCAAAAGTTAGCATATTTAAATGGACAAATATTTTTAAAAATTGTAGATAGAACTTGCTAAACACAAAAGTTATGTATAAACTGTGCTCTTTGTTGCAAGTATTGAAACAAACAAGTAACTGCAGTGATGGAGGTCATTGTAAGGGCACTTGTAAGCACCAAAGCACCACAGGCTCCTCAAGATTGGTGGCCTGGCTAGATGATCCTAATTCTCTAACCCTAAAATTTGCAAGCAGCATTAATAGGAAGATAAAGAAGATCCTAAGACTGGTGATTTCAATAAATTTATGAGTTCTGCCCCGATCTGTTTACTCCAACTTATTTAGAAACATCATCAACCTCAATTCACATTTTAAAGAAGTATCTTCATTTCTTGCTCTTACATTTTGATTTGATTCCAGTAACCATGAGCATCAATAATTAGTTTCTCATCCCATTTTTCTTTCCTTGTCATCTTTTGCCTTGTAAATAGAAAGAATTGAAGGATAGAATGCTATTTTACTCTTTGTAATATTATTTGATTCCAAGCTAGCTATTAGAATCCTATGGCAGGAAGTTATTTTTTGTAACCCCTACTTCAACCAGTGAGCAAATTGGATGCCCAACACTATAATTCAGACTTGAGTAGCTGACTGAGGATTTACTACCAATCCTGAAAGAGATGACCTGGCTGACTAAATTAATACTGTAAATAATTTTTATTTTTCCTCTTCTAAATTAATGGTTTAATTACCCTCTGCCCTTTGTATTTGCTGATGAACACTTTGCCTAGACTGAAGAGTTAGCATCACAGATAAGAGGCATCATCACTGTTTCTTGAAAGTTTTCACTGCCTGTATTAGACTTTTAAAAGATAAATCATTTAAGAACATTTTCAACAATCGGTGAAAAATTTAACCTAGTTGTACAACAATCATCTTACTGGAATTTTTTTTAAGTTAGTATATTATTGAACGAACTGTTTTTAATACATTTTCTTTGACTTTACTGTCTGCTTGGGCACACAAAAAACTCCAAATGTAATGGAATCTGAATTACACTGAGTTTTATAGACACAGAGTTCATCCTATCATATAGGTCATAATCTCATTCTCTTTCTATACAATTTGCTATATAGCAAAATGACTGGAAAATTTAAATTGATGCATTCCTATTTTCAAAAATGTTTAGCACACGTACACATGTGCACACATACACACACACACACACACACCACACATATACATAACTCCACTTTATAAAAAGTAGCCAATTCCTCACTATTTATTAAATTGAAATTTTTGTCAATAATTATTACTGCCAATTTTAGCTGCTTGAATTCATCAGTTAAATAGCCTTTCAGTTCTGCCGTATTTATACAAAATCATGAAGTTTTTTTCTTTAATCTATAAATAATGGACTTGAACTTTTTGCTGTCACTTAGAAATAGCAATGTAATGATAAAATGTCTTAATTTCTTTGTGATAATTCTTTTTCTACTCTGGTTTAAAAAATCACAACTTTTTATTTGCTTTTGTCTTAAAACAATCATTTTTTAGCATTCAAATAGAGTCTTATAACCTATTTACTCACAAAAATCATCCTATCATATATATTTATCTCCATTCTATCCAATTACAATGGTTTATTGATAAACATAGAGGTCGACATTGATACTTCTTTTATATTCATCTTTGAGGTGCCATAGATAATGGGGAAGGGAAATGGGATATGTTGATGATGTAATAGGGATGGGGGGCTATAATTTCTCAAAAGACCAAGTAGGAGGACATTCAGCTGAGTCTACAAAGTGCATTAACTCATCAGGTGTGTTGACACACACCTGTAATCCCAGTACTTGGGAGATTGAGACAGGAGGTTCAAGAGTGGCCTCAACAACTTAGAGAGACTCTCAGCAACCTAGAAAGACCTTATTTCAAAACAAAAAATAAAGAGGGCTGGGAGTATATCTCAGAGGTAGAACATCCCTGGATTCAATATCCAGTAACACACACACACACACACACACACACACACACACACACACACACACACAGCTTTAATTTAACTCTGAGTCTGCAGGCAAGCCATCCTACAGAATTTAGATCTACCATGAGTGGATTCAGTTCTTTATAGATGATAGGTGATATAGATGATAGATGATGAGAGATAGATAGATAGATAGATAGATAGATAGATAGATAGATAGATAGATAGATAGATTCATAACCAAATAAGGAGGAAATACACATGGTAATCATAGCTCTTTCTGCTGTAATTGTTCACATGGACATGGTTGATATTTAAAACTATATTTTCCACTACCCATTTTATATTCCTTTTTCCTAAAATGGGCACCTCAGATGGTCATAGTTCTTTACCTGGTGAGGTAAATTTTCATTCCTGAAAGGTCTAGGTCATTAGTAGTCCTGCAAAAATTTGTTGTATTTTTCCATTGACCTTAATGACATATCACAGTAAGATTGAGACACCCTAAGAGATCTCCTGCATGCCAGATACATCATCTTTCTCTCCACTGTAGAGCAGAAGTCCTGTTTAACATTGGTAGTTAGGCACAGTGATCCCAGTCAGCACAATATCTTTCTTCTTTGTCTATTGATTTGCAGGCAGGGGAACCCAAAATGGCCTGGTGGCGATGATAATTTCCAGTTCAATGGAACCACTGCTGTGTCTCCTGGTAGAAGTATCCATCCATTTGCCAGAAAAACCTCTAAGCCAATAGAATATAATGTCACAGAGATAGGAAATGCTACAAATTCAACTCTTTGATTTGTAAAACAGTGAATCTTTGGTTCAACTCTTTGATTTGTAAAACGGTGAATCTTTGGTTAGGTGAGAAATAACAATGTATGTGACGCTGATTCAAAACACGTGCAGTTCCCTGACAGCTTTTCTTTAACCCTACAAGTTAAACATAAGTAGCACAGTAACTGTGTCTTCAAAAGACCATTTCACCACACTGTCAAGATAGTTGCTACAGCGTGTTGGAGAACATGGAAAGATCCATTAGCATGGGATATTGCCATGACCTTTTTTTTTAACCTGTGAAATTACTACCTTGATCAGAAGCAATTTTGTGTAGAATGATATGATGAAGATCAGTCATCATGTGAGTGAATGGATTATAGTTTTGACAGAAGCATTGTGTGGAGAAAAGGCAAATATGATCCAGAATGTTTATTTTGGTAAGAAAAAAAAAATACAGCCTCTTCCATGAGGGAAGGATTACAATGTTTTCAATCTTCCATAAGATAGCTGACTGACAATCCCTGGAAATAGTGGCAGATCGGAAACCTGGATTTGAACTCTGTTGCTGGCAGATTGGGTAATGAGCAATAGCTAGAGCCAGGTTAGTCTATTTGAGTAGAATTTCATGCTGCTAGTCCCATACATTACCTTTATCCTTGCCATCATGACCACTTTTTTCATGAGCCCATTAGGTGGTGAGAGTAAAGTCAGGGAGTTTGAATGGTATCCACAGAACAGATCACCCTTTCCAACTGATTATTAGAATTATTATTGCTTAAGTCACCCAGTGTGCACTCACATGGAATACAAATACCTATAACTTTTCCCATTCTACAATGTTATCCATTTACCTTCTTCCCAGATTTCCTTGTTACCAAGTTTTTAATTGTGTTTTTTTTTTTTTTTCCAAGTCCCTGAAAATCCTTGTAAATAACTAGTCAAAGCCCATGAATCAGTACATAATTGTATGTCTGGACATTTCTCATTCTAAGCAAAATGAACAACCAGGTGCATTGCCCAAAGTTATGCCCACTGAGAGAATATCCCTTTACTATTGTGATTTGGAGATGTCCTAGAGAGGGATATATTGCTGCAGCTGTCCATTTCTGGGTGGTGACTGCATTTTATGCTGAACCCACTGAAATCTAGGCCTGAGTTTTCTCATACTTTTCAAGATAAAATTGTAGCAAAACTCTTCATGAAGCCATAGTTTAAGTCTGGAGGAGACAAAGCAGTGTGGCAGAAGTGGAAACTATAGGCATTTTGGTCACATCTTCATGTAACTTAAGTGAGTACTCAGGGCAGGCTTGGGTCCAATTCCTAATGCGACATTTCATTTGACAATGAAATGCTGCTGTGCATACTCAATTTTACTGTAATAAGTGGTAATTCTTTAGTTAAATAGAATATAAATATGTAATATATGATATACATAGACTAATTATAATTGGAGAATTATATTTATAATTAATTATAGTTGGAGAATATAATACCCTGATGTTAGTAATTGATTTGTCAATTAGATAAAAAATTAGAAAGTTCTAAGAGATATGAACCAACAAACAACTCTCTTGAATATATTAGTAGTTTGTATACCATTATTATTGACTATAAAATACAAGTTATTTTGTGAAGGTACACATTATTTTTATTAATTTAGATCATATGTTGGGCCATAAATCAAATATTTGCATATTTTTGCAATATTAAATATATGAAATTAATATTAGATTTATATTTGATATTCAGATATGTTTTAATGAGTATTTTGGTCACAATGCAATGAAAATAGAACTAAAATAATCAGCAAGTCTATAAACAATCCACATATTTAGAAAGCAAACTATGTTCTTCTAAATAATTCATAGGTCAAAAAACGAATCACAATAAATATTATAAAATAGATACAAATAAAAATTCAACACCAAAATTTCGGACTGATTTTGTGGATATTACCTCTTTGGTGCTAGGTGTTGAACCCAGGCCCATGTACATGTAATAGCTTTGATTTTAAATATTCGTCAAATGTCATATGTTGAAGGCTTGGTTACCAAGTATGGTACTATTGAGAGATAATGAACCTTCATGAAGCAAGGCCTAATGGAAGAAAGTAAAGTCATTGGAGTTGTGCCCATAAATGGATCTTAAGATCCCAGCCCCTTCCTCTTTCTTTGCTTCCTGGTAGTCATAAGGTGAGCAGTTTCCTCCCCCTGTTCACTTCCACTATGATGTGCTGTCTTATCATAAGTGCCAACACAATGGGGCCAAATGAGCATGAACTGAAATCATGAGCCAAATTATACCTTTATTCCTTTTTAAGTTTGTTATCTGAGATATTTCATTATAGTGGTGGCAAGCTAACGCACTAGTAAGAATGTGCTCTACTGGTAAGCAACATCTCAAGCCTCTAAGACGCATGTTTAAATGGAAATTGAAAGCTTTATATTCTTAAATAGGGAAAAAGTGATTTAAAATTTATAACCTAATCTTTTACTTTAATGATTGAGGGAAAAAAGAGTTAAGTAGTCCAAATAAGATGGAGGAAAGCAAATGGTAGAGTGGATAGAATATGTATTTAAAACAAAGATTAGGGAACATAAACTATATAAAAATTCTATGATTTGAAAATATTTAAAATGTAAGCTAATTATCTTAAGGAAAGTAATAAGATAGAGGCCAAGTAGTCTTAAATCAGCTCATGGGCTTGGGCTGCACTTTCCCTTCTGGCTTTCTCAGATATATGTAACAGTTAACTCAAGGGAAGCCCTGATGCACAGGCTCAGTCAGCAGTCACCATTCAGGATTTCCTTCCTTTCATTAATTTCAGTTATGCATCATGTATCTATGAATTATACTCTAACCTCTATTGTATTAATTGTTCAAATTTTTGAAGACTCATCTTCCCAGACCCAAACATCTCTTTCAGAAATATATGTATGCTGACTTTTTACCTTCATACTGGCTATTTTTAAATTAAGTTTAATATAACCAGTATTTTTAGTATTTTCTCTGAGAAAATTTTTCTGCTAAATGCTGGGATCACACATCACTTCCTACAAACCAGACCAGTTATTTCAATGGACTGGATTCAATGAGTTGCATCTTTAAATGAAGACTTATGCTTTCCTGAACCATTACTTTTACATTTCATGATAAGACTCTCTTGGTATTGAATGAAAAACATAAAATAGACTCTTCTGACAGTGTTAAGAAAAGGAGACTTGTCTACCAAATTCTAAGTTTTTTTTTTTTTTTTTTTTTTTATTCCTACCTTTCACAATGGGCCACAATACTGAGCCTACAATAAATTTTGATGTATGAATGTATGAAGGTAATGTAAGCTGGAAAGTTATTTGAAATTGCAAAGGAAAATGTGCATGAATAACAAGTGCCCTGTGAGCAAGTGCTATGCAATTATTGGCAGGTGGATATGCAATACACTCTACTTTCTCTATATATGATTAATTTGCATGAGCAGCCAAGCTTTTCTTTTACACCTTGTAATTTCAACAGATGTGACTTGTGGGTATTGGTTTTTATAGGCATCGCTTCCTCAGCTGATTTGGGAGAAAAAAATGTAAATAAATAAGCCATAGATACAAAAGTCGATATAAGTATACTTCCTAAATAAGAATTACAGTACAGTTTTAATTCTAATATTGTGAAGATGTTGTCTATGAAAAAAGTGATTAATGTCAAATTTAACATTACATTAAGCAGCATTGATTACTTTGCTGAAAGATATGCGATTAATAGTACTAATATAGTGCCCATTAACCTGAAAAAAAAAAAACAAGCTACAGTTTATCAATTGCAAAATAAAAGAAAAACATTATCTCTGATTTATGACTCAGTCTAAATCTTTATCCATATCATTCTCAATGATCATCTTATCATCAGCAGTGAAAATATGTGTTCATGGAAGTCTTTTCTATTACAGAAAATGACTTTTTGAGAGGAAGATGACTAAATAATTTGAACAGCACAATTTAATTTTCAGCAGAAAAGCTGAACTGAATTGAATTTGCAGTATTGATTGCTTATTCAATGCATAAAACTGACTAGTCTGAGCATAAATAAGCAGATGACATGATTTTGTGCCATCTCAGACTAATAAAAAATAAGTTATATTTGCTTAAAATCCTGAGACATATTCATCCTGGTAGATTACAAGCCAGGGAAACTTATGTCATGAATGGCTCTAAAAGATGCCTGAATGAATTACTCATATAAATGAATAAATTTTCCTTGGATGAATCAATCTAGTTCTGAATGAGGTTAATATCTCATCCTATCGAAGTCACAATATAGGAATATCCTGGTTTTTTATGATTGATGCATGACTATTCAGTTTAGCTTTATTTTTTCCATGTACAACAGCAGACTGCATGAGGATGTAGCACACTTTTGGGTTCAGATTAGCCATATACATTTCATTTACTAAAAAAACAGATTTCAAATATAATACATGTGATATGGCTTTGAATTCTTTGGGCAAATTTACTAGCTTCTTTGATTACGTCTAAAACCTTTTCCAGATCTAAAAAGTGAATTTAAAGAATATGGTTACATATTACCTAACTCAATGACATTGTAATAGTATATAGAAGATTTCTTACTTCATTTTGGTGTCTGTACTGATAGAAGACTAAATTCTTCTGGACAAATCAAATTCACACAGATAGAAATAAAATATTCAGTTCCCAAAATACATATACTTTATATCAGAATAACGTATGAAAACTTAATAAATATGTATATAATATATATTATATATGTATATAGGCAGATAAATATGCATTATATATGCTGTGGACCAATTAAGAAAGAATAAGCACAATGAATATAGAGCAACTCTAATTAAAAATCTGAAATCCAAAATGCTCCAAAATCCAAAAGTTTATGAGCACTGACCTGACATTGCCACAAGTTGAAAATTCCACACCTGACCTTATGTGATCCTTTATACTCAAAATGCAAATGCACTAAATATATTGTATAAAATTACCTTCAGGATAATTGTATAAGGCACATATAAAACATAAACTGATTTAATATTTAGAATTTCATCTCATGTCCAAGTTAACTACAAACACATACACACATACACACATACAAAAAAAAATCCAAAATACTTATCATACTAAGAAATTCAGATCAGGATTTGCCACCGCTCCTTAATAGCTGGATCTTGAGCAAGGCTCGGTCCACTGGAGTCCTGCAAGGCAGACGGTTCCAAAAAAAGGAATGTGTGGTATATCCCACTTTGCAGTATTATATTCTGGAAATTTTGGGTGTTTTGGATTTTGCTTTTACATTAATTATAAAGTAAAATTTCTTAGAAACATGTGGCCGGCGGATAGTGATCTCTTAACATTAACTGAAAAAGCAGTGCTTCAAGACAAACCCATATAAAGAATTCATTCACCTCTTACAAGCATTAGTCAAGAAATAGGCTTGCAAGTTTATCTAAATAGTTACTACAAATAGGCTTTTGTCCACTCCCATCTTGTCTCCCTGGAATTTTACAGGATACATTAACCCTCTAGCTACCTGATATAGAGCTAAGAACACTGCTTAAAGGAGCTAAACAAATAGTAAAGATTTAAACTAATGGAAAAGAATTTTTATATATGTGCTGTATTTTTAAGAATTTTTATATACTAAAAGAATTTTTATATACGTGTTGTTGCCTTGACTGGTTGAGGATGACCTTTAGAGGAACAGGTCTGTGGAAATTACTCTTCTATATCCATCAGTGCAAAAAAATAGTATAAAACAGCGACTAACAAACAATAAAACAGATACGCTTCTTCACTGCTTTTGGTGTGAGTGTATTCTCGTGACCTCGTCTCAATCCACACTTGTTGAAGGACCCCTGACCTCACTGCCTCAAGGGCTGGACCCCAGCAAGGATTATTCAACCTGTAGCTAGATGTTGAACAAAGCCTAAACATTATTTTTTTTTATAAAATTTGGATTGTGCATGAAAAGCTTATTCTGTTACAATAACCTTTCTAGTGACTATGTTGACAAATATATATGTTCATTCACAGTCAAAATTATATAACTGCTACTCTTTCCTGCAGCCACATTCTTCATCTACTTTGGGTTTCAGTATTATTGGAGAAAACCCAAGGCTTCATATATATCCGTATTGGCAAAATGGCTCCAAAAATAGAGCAAAAATATCAACTCCAAAGTTATACAACAAAGTAAAATCACAGCAAAGATAGTCTAATAATACTATACTGGTAATATATAACCCCACTCAAATATTATTAATGATCTCTTCTAATTATTAAGTAATTGATAAAATGTTAAGTCAAAAATTATTTACTTTATGTAATATATTATCATTTTAACACTGAAATAGAGTCTTGCTCTGTCACATAATGCCATTTCAGTCACAAGGTACTGCATGTACCATAGTGATCCCATTAAGTTATCTAGCTTAGTGACCTTGTAGCCATCTTGGTTTTTGTAAGTATACTCTGTGATATCCACCCCAAAATAAAATTAGTTAGTGGCACATTTCTTAGAACATATCATATACAATGTATGACTGTATCCAAGTTGTATCACAATGTGCTAAAAATTCTACATAATTCACCCACAATGACTTATACTATCATACTTCAAGTAGTTGCTAATCCAGAGCTTCTTCACTAAGCCCCTACTTGGATTTTTCCTTCAGAACAGATGAAATTATTTAAGAACTCAGAGGTTACCTCATTTTAGCACACTACTGAGACCTGAATTATATAAAAGAATATTATAATGGAAATGCTAGCATCTACTAAAACTCTGAGCCTGAAAAAATCTTAGTGTGCTGTATGGAGTTGAGCATGATCAGTATGGCCATAAGCATTTCACAATATATCAAAGTCAATCACTAAACTGAACTTGAGAAGGAGGGAGGGTAAGGGAGTGGGGTGGGAATTGGGGGAGGGGTTAAATAGAAATGTGTGCATATATGTCTTTGTTAGCTTATACCTAACATAGTTGTATGATTACAATGCACCAATTAATAAAAAAAAGAATAAGTGTGGATAAGTAAACTAATGAATTAGGAAGAAGCTAAAAATTATGTCATCCACAATATTATGAAAGAATTTTAATTGTGATACAAAAGTTATACCACTGAAAGGGCAAGGGTTTGTAACTTCTAGAATTTTCCTTGAGTTTTGTGAAGAATGAATTTTACCAGGACAAGTCTGGAAGTAAAAAGAACAGTAAGAGGATTTCCTATTAGTTTAAAGAATAAAATACATTGATACAAATAAGTGTGTTTCTAATCCTAATAGATCATTATAAAAAGTATACTTTTGGAGGAAGTATGGGAAGAGACAAGAATTATTGTTTAACTTAGGATTAAGCAACTGATTAGATGATACACCACACTTCTTAGTAGAAAATACATGTAGGAGGATACAAATTTGGAAATAGGGAGTAATTCAGTGATCTAGACATGGTAAAATACCTCAGAAGCACCTAAGTTACATCATGTAAGATAGTTAAATACAATATTCTAGAGCTCAGTGACATTGCAAAAAACATTCTCAAAGAAGAAAATGTCAAGATTAGTAACTATTTCCAAATTTAACATGAAAATAAGAGTGTTCAAGAAAGTAACATATTATTATTGGATGTTCATACACTGTTTTACAAATATACTCCAGAAAGTACTCACAATATGAAGATAAATTGTGCATCAAATGTATTCTATAATCTAATTTGGCAGAATTTAAGAGCTAAATATTTAACATTCAATTCAATATTCATATACAACATTTGGATACTAATATGAGTATTCGTAACATTTGTAAAAAGAAATAACATGGTCAAAAAGTCAAAACATTGATATTCATTAACTTATATTCTTAATATTGTATAATAAAATAAAGTGGTTAATGAGATCAATAAAGCTGGGGATACACTTTTGAAATGAGAGAGTGGATGCTATTTTGGATAGTATTGCCCTAAGAGACTTCTTGAACATTTGATATTTTAGCAGAGACTAGAGGAGGCAAGGAGTCATGTGGTTGACTAGGAAATAAAGATTCTAATGCTGGAAGAGCAATTGTAGTCACCCCAAGGTAAAAGTGGACTTAGAGTAGTTGAAGAATAGGAACGAAGCTATATGACTGAAATGAAATGAAGGAAACAGAAAGTGGCAGGAAAGAAAAGGCATCCTGCAGGTGTTTATCACATAGACTTTAAGCCACCATAAGTTTAGAAATGGAAAGCTATCACAAGATGTTATGTATTTTAGGAGCATTTCCTGCTATTGTGTAGACAACAAGCTTCAGGTTTGGCAAGTGTAGGAACACTGAAGCCAGTTAAAGGCTACCAATATAGTTCAGGACAGCAGCATTGGAGGCTTAGACAGAAGTAAGAGATTTGGAAGTAGTAAGAAGTCCTTGGATTCCACATAGATTGCCAAGGTAGAATTTCAAAGTGCATTCATTTTTGGGTTACATGTGTGGTATGAAAGAGGTTCATCAAGTTGAACTCCTAAGCTTTTTCTTTTTTTTTTCAGCAATGTATAAGATGGAAGGAAGGCCTTTATGTGGAAATTGTTTTGGACATGCTGAGTTTCAGTTGACTATCAATTTAATTTGTAGATGTTGAGCAGGTGGTTGGATGTGAAAGTCTTACTTATAGGGGAGAAAGTAGACTGAGAGACATAAATTTTGTAATGTGGTAACTAGCCTCCCAGATGGCCTTGTCTCCAATGATTTCTGCCTCTTGGTATTTATATAGGCCCCTTCTGTTAGAAGTCTTCTTTTCCACAGCCTTCAGGACACCTCAGACCTGCCTGGGTGGGTACAAAGTGCTCACCCAAATGGATATCATTTGCACACAGACAAGATTCCAAGGATCAGATGGGACTGATAAGTAGTGTGGAACATGATATAACTTCCTTATTTCCCACAATTGTTTACCCTTTTCTTCTCTGATTCATCCCATGATTGTCTTGCTTTTCTCTCTGGCTCATTCCATGATTGTTTTGTGTGTTTTTTCCCTGACGCATCTGTGAATGCTTTGCTGGCTCCTGTGTTTAATCATTTTTTACAACCTTTGGTACCTCAATAAAAGAAACATACTGGTTAAAGGAGAGCAGAAGATTTTCTGTCTTCTCCCCATCTGTCCTGTATCTCTGATATTTTAGTCTTGTGCCATTCCTGCGCAGAGACTCCTAATCTCATCAGCAACTTCCCAGCAAACCCTTCCATATCAAAGATAGCTCTTCATGTTGTACCTGGATTATTCTGTGTGACTAATAGCAAACAACAGAAATAATTGGTATGCTTCTTCCAGTATTAGCTCATAAAAGAAAATGATTCAAATTCTTAGACACTTTCTCTGATTTGCTTAGATCATTTGCTCTAGTAAAAGCCAAGGTACATGTCCTAATACTACTATACAGAGAGTTCCATGTGACAAACTGAAGACTCTTGCCAATAGTCTTGTGAGTGAATCATCTTATAACTGGATGCTTAGTCCCCATCACACCTTCAGAAACACAATCACATAGAGTAGCCACATGTGAATTCCTGACTCATAAAGTAATAATGAAAATAATTGTTCTCTTTTGCATCATGAAACATTGAAAATATTTTTATGTATTATTCTGTAGTAGTACAGATTATGACATCTGGAAGTAGAATGCTGACACAACAAAAACCTGAAAGATGGGAGAGGCTTTGTAACCAGCTACTATGTAGAGGCTAGAAGGACTATGAGAATTATCCTTGAGAAAAAGTAAACTGCTATGGAGAGACAGTTATTATAAATATGAATTTTGAGGTGGCTGCCAATGGATTTTAATGGGAAATAAATATGTTACTAGATATTGGGGCAGAAAGGACCCTTGTTAGGAAGTGTTAGAATGTTTAACAACATATTCATCCGTAGTAATGTATAAAATATGAAATGCATCTAATGAATTGTGTGACTTTGCCAAGGAATTTTCCAGCCAGGATGTTAGAGGTGCTACCGAATTTTCCTTATTGTCTATACTAATATTTGAGAAAAGAGAGTTTTACTAAAGGAAGCAATTAAAATGAACCTGTTAAAACCTGAGGATTTTAAAATTTCTCATCCTTTACAGATATCAAATTATCTTGAAAATAAGAAACATCTGAGCAAAGATCAAATTTAAGACATTACCAGTAAAACACGATTCAAAGATAAAGCAGAGTGTATTTTTAAAGTCCTTTGCTCAGTTCTTAGAGACTGTGAATAATAAATGTGTTTTGCTTAAAATCTCTAAATATAAAGGATTTCATGAATACAGTTTAGTTGTGCGTGCACACACACACACACACACACACACACACACACATCCCAAAGGTTATGAATACTCCTCAGAAATCCTCTCAACCAGATAATAGAGCAGCTAAGAAACATAAGGGCTCTGTTGCTCAGTCATCTCAGCAAAACCAACACTACAGAGAGGTAAATTCTAAAGATATTTGTGATATGTCTTTTGTCTGGTGGACAATTTGATTTACAGGATATCCAGCATAATTTTTAAATAATTTATGTGTAGAAATTTTGCTAGCCTTTCCTCAAAAGGACAAAAAGTACACAATAAAAAGAGACCTTTAGACTCTTAAAATTCTACTGGTAGAAATAAAGCTAGGCCTCCTTTTATGAAAACAACAGATAAAATACACTATATATAGACTTACAATTAAATGATAGTTGAAAGAGAAGGAATACAATAAGTATTAACAATTTCTTATTAAAAATGAGGATAATAGGTAAAGCATTTTACAAAAATATGTTTTAACTATTAATACTTGGAAATGGTAGTGTTTGTTACAAACTGACACATTAGATAAGTAGCTACAGAATACTGAATAATCCCTTAATTTTTTTTTTTTTTTTTTTTTTTTTTTTTTTTTTTTTTTTTTTTTTTTTTTTTTTT
>PVLC010004670.1:8811-50100 GCA_004027655.1 Graphiurus murinus | reverse complement strand
TTTTGAAACAGGGTCTCCTAAGTTGTGGAGTGCCTCACTAGGTAGCTGAGGCTAGCCTCGAACCCATATCCTCCAGTCTCAGCCTCCCAAATGCTAGGATTACAAGCGTGCGCCACCATGCCCAGCTCCTTAAATTTTTGATAACCAGGTTTCCGGTGTCAAAGAGAGTAGACATGGATGCAGTATAAAAGTCATTAAGAAGTAAAAATCATGTTCTGCATTTGAATTAAAAAGTATCCCTATGATTTCATGTGATTATGGTTTTGAAATTTCATTTCTAACTAAAAATAGAGCCTCTATCCACAATCCTACTTAAAGAGTTAAACTTGTGTCTTATTAAGACTATATTCAACTACCAATTTTCAGGATATCGGGAGAATAGAGAAAACATTGAACTGCACAGAATTCAGATATGCAAAGCTCTAGAAGCTAATAGCCTACTTACTTTATCAGATAAATTGAAAGTAAAAGAAAGAGACAGAGGGGAAAACTGTATAATAAAAGAGATCTAAAAGATAATTTTTAAAAGATAAAACTAAATTATAGGTACCTGGATGTTTATTGAGAGAGAAAACCACAAACAAGGAAAATAAACCATAATTTGAAAAAGAGAACAATGTTTACTTTAGAGCAGAAGGCACAACAACTGGGGACCCTGTGCAGGGTAAGATCAAGAAAAGGGCTTTGGGAATGGCTGGAAGTTTCACTCTAAACCTGTGTTAATAGTCCCCTAAGCTGTGATTGCTTTGTATGTTGTTCGATACGAAAACAAGATACTTGTTTTGTGTCTGTACCTGAGTTTTATTATGAGGATACAAGGGCCTAAAGATAATGATCAGCAGTGCCAAACCTTTTTCAAAGGGTCAGTAAAATAAGAACTGAGAATTAAATTAGATTGGATGAACTTAAAATCAAATGCACTTGATATTTTATTTCAATTTATTAAAATTTATTTTTAAAATGAACTTTCATTATTAAAATACTACTGATATATTTGCATGCTTTATTGAAGTTAGGATAAGCTCAAATATTTAGAATATTTCAGATATTATAATCAGATAAAAGCATTTTAAAATAAAATTCCACAAATCTTACCTTACCAAACTTTATAAAATTTGTCTATGTTCTCCAAATTCATTTATCATAATAATTTTTGGGACATTTAATTTTTAATTTTAAGTGATTACTTCAATTAACAGCAGTATTTACTTAAATTTAAATCTATAAATAAAATAAATTTGGTCAAGGAAATATTTAATATTAATTGTATAATTTTGATAATATTGATGTTAAGTAAGATATTGTTTACAAAATCACACTGGGTTGACACTTATTTGAAAATGATTGTCCAACAAAATAAAAGAAAATAGATCAGTTTTGTCCCTGGGTTCAGCCTGCAGTAACAACAAGAAAGAGAAAGGAAAAGAGAGGAGTATAATATAAAACATATGTCAGTAATTAGATGAAAATGCAAGTTACAATAATAAAAAAGATACTATATGCAGAAACTAGAATTAGAGTAGGAAAATGTGGATAAATAAAAAGTTATGTTAAAACATTGAGGTTATACTACTATAATTTAAAATTCTACTAATAAGCCCCTCAGCTACATTAATACCAGAACAAAACAAGTCTAGATTTTAAAATTTATGTAGTTAAGAAAACTTGGCATAAAAAAGTTATATTGATATCTTTGAGTAAAAAAATAATTATTATGGGATGGGGTGCAGTTCAGTGGTTGAACATGTTCTTAGCATGTGTGAGTCCTATTTCTCCACCAAAAAATGTGTGGAGAAATAATTATTGCTGGTATAAAATGTGCTTTTTTTTGTTTGTTTGTTTGTTTTTTCCTTTTTTTGGTACTGGGGATTGAACCCAGGGGAATTCTACCTCTGAGCTATACCCCCAGTCCTACTTTTCATTCTTTATTTTTGAAACAAGTCTCACTAAGTTGTGGAGGTCCTCACTATGTAGCTGAGGCTCGCAGTGAACTGGATCCTCCTGTGTCAGCCTCTCAAGTACTGGGAGTACAAGGGTGTGCCACCATGCCTGGCTTTGCTTTTAATTTTGTGTATCTTCTGAATACATGTGATGATATATCACTATAATCTTCCTGGTTGTTGAGTCTGGGCATTAATCATCATGATCTTCAATGGCCAAGTACATTTTTTTTTTTCTCAAAACGAAAAAAAGGTGAAAAACTCTCTCTTGCTTGTTGAATTTATTCTGTATTGATTCCTGAGTGTTATCAATTTGCTTTGAAACTGATAAAAATCAATCACTGAACATTAAAATGATATCAGTAATAAAGCCCAAAGTAAAATTGGCTTTCTATTCTCAACTTTGAGTTTGTTTAATACAGGTAAAAATGTGCATGCATTTGATTTAAGTGTGTTATAGGCAACCTGCCTATCCTCCTTGGAAGAAGACTGATTTATTCATAAAATAGTTTTGGAAGAGTCATTTAATATTACTTATTCTCAGTTTCACCATTTACAACTAGGAATAAAAAGCAAAATAAAAATATATGTTCTAATGGAATTGAAAGATCAAATTGAAGGCGCACCCTACAGAGCCTGGGAAAGAAAATGGGCAATCTCCCTTTTCTCCATCTGCTTAGGTTTAAGATTCTAACATCTCTGTGGTATGGGATGTGCTTTTCACACTTGCAATCTATTTCATGTGATAGGAATGTCATTCGCATAACCCACATGGCCTTTTTGTGCAGAGTTCCCAATCATTGGTAAAATTGAGAGGAATGGAGGATAGGGAACACTCCACCCAATTCCTTTTCTTTTCCTAGAATATTTACTCATAGGCAGTGTGATCTATTCTGTCCCTCTCCTGCAGACCTTCTATGCATAGAGTCTTGCCCTGAGTGGTCCAGCACCACTTTATGAGTGTGCCCTCTGTCTGAATATGAGGCTTTGGTATTAGTAACCCACTACTTCCAAATAAACTCCATGCCATCCAACTTAGTATTATCCAACTCAAGTGACAAGAGAGTTGCTATTTATTGGCCTTTCTCAGAGACCTCAGCAGTCTCCATTTATCAGTGCCATTGGCTACTGTTTGAGTTTTGACTGGTTGTAAATGCTAATAAAATAATCTGACTAAGATCACATATCTTTACTTCAGAAATCCCAGTCATGAAGCTTGTGAGACTTGCTTATCCTCCTCCTTCCACAAAGAGAATATTAAAAAGTAGGCATTAAGGAAATGGGGATTGTCACTTCTGAATATTCTGCAGTTTGAGGGATATTATCTCATCAGCAATGGTTGACAGCAAGATAAACTTGTCTACCTCCCCAGTATCTCATTTCTCAGTATCTTCTCCAATTTATTATATGCATTCTCTCCCTCTTCTCCCTTTTTGTCCTTCCCACATCTATTATATATTTTCCATTTCACAGTTTATCATGATTTTGCTTCTTTGTAAGATTTGGAAAATACTATCTATGTACTACAAAATTGTATTGTGTGCTTATCTTACTCCAACTTCCATATTTGTTGTTCAATAATTTGTCTTAGACTGTTTTCTGTACCTATAACTAAATACTACAGACTAGGTAATTTATAAAGAATAGAGGTTTATTTTTTCTCACAGTTCTGGAAGATAAGTCCAAGAGCATGGTACCAGTATCTTTTCAGCACCTAGAGAGGTCTTCTGGGTGCATCATAACATGGCAGAATAAAGTAAAAATTTTAGCTGTTATAATTATTTTTAAAAGACTTTTATAATGAAAATTTGCATATATAGCATAAACAAAGCAATTGCAGTTACTTTTGAAGACAGAAGTAATTCATATTTGATATTGTAAAAAAGTGTAAGAAAAGTACTAGAATAATATCAATGGTATATGGGAAATGTGCAATGAAAATTTAATTTGAATTGGGTGAAGAAAGCCAGGTTAACAAAGAATTCAGCTGCATATTTAAATAAACAAAATACTTTGATTAAATTAAAAGAGGAATTATTAACAATACTAAAATAAGTATCTGATGTTATTAATCAATCTAATTATTTTTCATTCTAGTTTCTACAAATGAATTAATTTTGACATTTTCTATAGGAGAGCATAATTTTCTTCTTTCTTAAAAGGTTTTGAAATAGTTCAATATTTTACTAAATATTTGGGAAATTGATCTAAAGAAGCATATTGAAAAAAATTCCTATTTTCCTATTTTTATCAGCTTAAAATTTTATTATTCTTAAGTCACTTACTTTTCTGTTGTCCAAAAGTTGAATCCTTAAGGCAAAGAAATTGCAACTAAATTTGGAAGATTAAATGTATTAGAGCTCTGCTTTCTATAATAATGGTTTTGAAGAGTCAACATATAACTAAGCCCAAATTATTTTACAAAAAGTTTAGCCAGGTATTACACCTGTAATTCCAGTACTTGGGAGGCTGAGATAGGTGGATCTGAGGTTCAAGACCAGTGCTTGAGCAACATAGTGATATTCTCAGCAACCTAGTGAGACTTTGTTTCAAAAAAAAAACAAAAAGAAAGGATGGGCTTGTAAATTTAGAGGTAGAATGGTCCTGGGTTCAGTCCTCAATATCATAAAAATGTTATAAAATAGATACATTTTAGGTCTTGACTTCTCTAACTTCTCCTTTTGTTATATTATTATCCATTCTTATATTTACATGTGTTTGTGTCTGTCTCTGACATTAGTTACCTTTTAAGAAGCATTTTCTATGTGTCAGGAATGGTTGTAAGAATTTTATACAGTTTACCAATTTGATAATCTCAATATCTTATTAAGTAAATACTTTCTATTTTAGAGGAGAATGCACTGAATTTTAGAAGCATTAATTGATTTTACCAAGATCACATACTGTTATCTATTAGCTTATCTACCATTTACCAGTTTTCACTCTGTTTTGTGAACTGCTATTCTTTTAGCATATGCAATTTAAAGCATTTATTCAATTGTTTGGGAGAAGTATCAGATTCTTTAAGAAAAGATATGAGTTACTTTTTGGCTGGATGAGGATTTGGGTCCTGGGGAGAAGTAAAACAAATGAACAAAAATGCCTAATGCAAAGTCTTGGACACATTGATACAAAGATTGTTTAGCTTTTAGAAAGGTCAACCATGCAACAGAGGAAAGTAAGGCTTCCAGGCAATTGGTAAAACAATACACAGAACAATTAACTCAATGGGAATTCCTGGTAGAGATATGTGAGAACAGTTCCTGATCATGCTTCCATAGGGAATCATATACTAGGTATATACTATTGTTACATTATAGTATATATTATTGTTACATTATAGTATATACTATTGTTATATTATAGTATTTATGTATACATATAATTCAGTCCTAGGAAAATTTAGTATGGGTAACTTTCTATTTATATGATTTAGGTTTCCATTATTGCTTTCACTACTGTGGTAGTTTGTTGCTAAATATGGACATTATTGTCTCATTAAGGTTTGTTCTATTTACAAAGTACATTAGGCAAAGTGTCAGATACATAGAAGGTCATCAATAAGTACTTCATAAACAAATGAAAGACACAAAATCTAATCAGTAAGCTCAGAATTGACGGGGATTGCTTCACTTTATCATTCCAAATCAAAGAGGAAGAAATAAAATCAATTTTTTTTATTGTTGAGATTTTGGACTTGGAGTTGAGGGCAAAGAGGAAGTAGAGAGTCTACTTCAGCTGCAGCTCTAAATATTTTTTTAACTTATTTTTGTTTGTGCATCACAATCATATATAATAGTGGAATTTCTTGTCACATATTTGTACTTGCACAGAACACGAATTGTTAAATTTTAGTCCCCACTACCTTGCTTTTTCCTTCCCTCTTTCCTCCCTTGAGTCTCTTCTTCTACTCTCCTAGACTCTCCTCTGTTTTTATGGCATTCTTCCTCTTTATTTACTTTTTCCCTTTTTTTCTCTAGCTTCCACATATGAGAAAAAAACAAAAACAAAACAAAAAACACTGACCTTGATTTTCTGAGTCTAGCTTGTTCATTTAACATAATGTTCTCAAGTTCCATCCATTTTGCTAAAAATGACATAATTTTGTTATTTTTATGCTTTATTAAAACTTTATTGTACATAAATATGTATATATACTATACATATATACAAATGTATATATGAAAATGTGACATTTTCTTTACCTATTCATCTGTTGACCAACACCTAGGCTGGATACATAATTTGGCTACCGTGTATTACACTGCTATATACATGGGCATGAATGTTTTTGCTATATAATATTCTTTTTTGTGTGTGTGTGTGGTAATGGGGATTGAACTCAGGGGCATTCTACCTCTGAGCTATACCCCCAGCCCTACTTGTTTTTATTCTTTATTTTGAAACCGAGTCTCACTAAGTTGTGGAGTGCCTCACTAGGTAGCTGAGGCTGGCCGCAAACCCAGATCCTCAGGTCTCAGCCTCCCGAATGCTGGGATTAAAAGCGTGTGCCACCACGCCCGGCTGCTATATAATATTCTGACATTGTTTTGGATAAACACTGAGAAATGATATGGCTGGGCCATAGTGGTTCCATTTCTAGTCTTTTGAGAAACCTCTATAACTGATTTTCATAGCAGTTATACTAATTTTAAATCCCACCAACAGTGTGTAAATGTTCATTTTTCTTAACATTCTCTCTGGTATTTATTAGTATTTGTATTATTGATGATTGCCTAAAATCAATATTCTAATGACTTCATCCCCTTAGATATTATTTGTAGCTTTTAGATCATTGATCTAATAATACTGTTAATTTTTATAAATAATTCAGAAAAAAATCAAACCAAATGCCATACTACATATTGAGAGTGCAAAGTTCAATGGTCTTTAAATATTTTGAAATATAGAGGTAGAGACAAGTATGTAAATCAGAAATTAAACTGCTATGACTGATGTCATTGTATGGTAAATAGGGAATAAAATTGGAAAGAAGAACTGCATTGAGTAAACTCCTGAATTTTTAATGAAAAAGGAAACACTGAGAAATATTACTAAGTTATATGATTAAGTATATTGAGAAAGGCATATGAAAAGATGAAAAAACAAGGCAGAAGTATTAAATACTATGACATAATCTGCATGAATTTCAGCAAAACTAAAGTGAGTTTGTGTGCTTGAGAAATAGAATAAGTTGTAACAGATGTTAGGAAAGAAAGTAAAGATAGAGCATGGAATATATTACATGCTAATTTGTCTAATGAGTTTGAACTTTACTCTGAAAGTCATATGCACAGAAATTGCATTATTTGAAAATGAAATAATACTACATCATTGATGAGGATGATAAAGATATGTGTACCTAAAATAATTATGTCACGAAGAAACACAGGTGTCAGGGCAGTTCCCTCTAGCTATCAACATAGGTATGAATGATGTCAGAAGACATTCATTTTGTTGAATTCTTATAACCAGATATGTACAACCTTGCATAATACTGAAAGCATAGCGCATCCATGAAGAAAAGCAGTTAGATACTATTATAGAACTCAACTTCAGATGAGGAATTTTTAAAACCCATACATTGGTAAATTGTCACTAAGATCAAAAGGTAGAAAGCTTATTTAGTGAAGAATCTGTTAATCTTGGGAGTTCAATTCTCTCATTATATTCATTTTCTAGTTTCTTGCTTCAAAGAATATCTGTTTCTTAATAAGCCTGTTAAAAGCATTAATATGCTTAAAACCTGTTAATAATAGGAAATGTAGATGGTCTCTGAAGCAATTTACCACATTCAAACTCAAAACTCATATTAATTTTCTCAAGACTCTTGAACACTTTATAGTGCTAATTATGTCTATTAGTGTGCCATTTACTTTGAAATGATATGTATGTTTTTTTTTTCTAAAATAGAAATCCTTAGTTTTGCTTAGCAGAGTTCTATTTCAGTAAGCCTTTCTGATCGAATGACTCTGATTTTTCTTGGAAATAATAGGTTTACTTGTACAATGAATAGTAACACATATGTTTAATGCAGATAACTGGCTGCTTATCAAATTTGTTTTAATTAGACATTTCCATTATAGGATTAATATGAGTGCAATTGGGACAGAGCACACAAAACATGTGGATTTTCCAACTGAGAACACTTTAGTAAAGATGGCATTTTCCATTTCACACTAGCTTTATAGCATGTGTCAAATGCTAATGACTACAGGTGCACAAGTGGTTTTTGGTAGTACCTGCCACGCAGATATATATGGTAGAATGTGGGTGGCAAGTAACAGGATTTGGGTGCGATTCCATAAAAAATATTTTATTTTTAAAAATAATTTTAGCCAGGCATGGTGGCACATGCTTGTAATCCCAGTACTTGGGAGGCTGAGACTGGAGGAGCCGGGTTCTCCACCAGCCTCAGCTACTTAGTGAGGCCCTCCCACAACTTAGTGAGACTCTATTTCAAAATAAAGCATAAAAAAATAGGACTGGGGATGCATCTCAGAGGTAGAATGCCCCTGAGTTCAATTCTCAGTACCAAAAAAAAAAAATTACCATGAATTATAATTGTACACCATAGTGGAGTTCAGTATTTTACAAACGTATATTCACACAGCTCTTGGAAGAAAATATTTAAATATACAATTTATTTCCACATAGTCCCCCTTCTAAATATGTATTTGAGAAGATGGGAGATTTCCTGAGTGATAGATCCTAGTGTTAAACTAAATATCTTGGTATGAAATGATATCTTTCCATCTTGCTATTGAAGACTACCATAAAGAAGATGTATCCAATTCATCATTGTAGTTCCAGTATGTTTACTTTTACTTACCTATTTTTCTTGTATGTTTTTGAAGGTTAAATATCAGGGTTCCTAATTAAAGTTGCTAGCATGAATACAAGGCTAAATCAGTTGCCCAAAATTTATACTATATCTTAAAATAATTGTGCTAATTTTTATATGTAAAATTATTTATTGAGAAATGTTTCCATTGTAGTTGAAGAACTATTTCCTACATGTTTACTTTTACTTTTAAAAAAGGATGTACTCAACTCTCTTGTATAAAATCTTAGTTGTCCTTCTCTTCTTTGGTAAATCTATATACCCTTCTTTATTGTGACTTTTCCAAAAAGTTCCTTTGCTATTGTATCTTTTCAATGTGATTTAGTAAGACAACTATAAATTCCCTAATTACCTACGTATTATATGTTTCATGCTAGCAGGAGCAAATAGCTAAGCATTTCAAGACTTGGACCAACTGGAGGACATGGACTGGGAAACTCATAGTGGTGGTGCCAGCAGCTGGTAGACAGGTCACTCATTGCTGGGCATACTCTGAAACGCACAGCTATTTAGCAGAACTAGATACCACATTTTGGAAAATTCAAAAAGCAATCCCAGCTTTGGGCTGGGGGGCATTGAAATTACATTACAGAACCAATTGGCTCTGTCTTTGATATCACCCGGGGCCAGTGGTAATACCATAAAATGGCATGCAGAACCTTTGCGATGGCCCTATTCTGCCAGGCCAATAGCAATCCTGCCTGTGGCATAATCTAGATGCTAAGTTCCAAGGTTTGTCATTGCAACTACATGATAGGGAATCATTTGCTAGGTATCTGCTGATGGATGGTAAGCTTCTTTCCCCCAGCCCTTCCCTCATGATTGGGACTGGCCAAAGAAAGGATGAGGTATAAACTATGTGATGAATCATGGCTGATTGCTAAGCACTGTGTTAAAGCCTATTTCTATGCACCTAAGAAAGTTTCATTCCATTCTTTTGAGTCCCAGTGCATAAGGGCTTATCTTGGAAAACATTTTTTCTTTCTTAACTGCAGTTAGACGGTATCTTTGTAAATTGCAAAATACCACATGATATTTATATTGCAAACATATGAAGCAAAATACTTTTAAACATAGCAAGAAAATTTGTCTCATTGAAAACTTTGTCTCGTTTTTCATTTACTTAAAACAATTTATTAAATATTCTACTCAAAATGAAAAATTTATTAAGTTTGCAATATCTCTTCTGTCAAAATCCCAAGTTCCCATATGTGTGTACAGGGGTATATCTTTTTTCCTTGATTTATTTGTCTAATTCTGTGCCAACACCACACACGACAGCTGTAGATCACTTAATTATCCACATTACATGAAAGAAAATTAAATAATAATATTCCTTAAGAGATTATTAAGGGATTAAATAGTTAAGCATACATGCTGTACACAAGAAAATATTATGCTCGAGTCCAGCTTTACCAAGGAAATCATGATGAAATTGATGAGCAGTACAAAGCATTTATTATTATATCATTGCCTTTAAAAGGACAGTATTGTTGCTTTTGTCCACTAAATTTTCAGATTTACTTCATTGTTCACAAAAACTTTATGATTCATTAATGGTCTGTGCAAAGCATTATCAGATGCATTTATATATGGATCACATTAAATAAAGCAAATTTGGAAGATATGGAGTTATAAATGGGCTATAATACAAAATAATTTCTTCCTAGGAGAAAAAAATACTTGTATTTGATTAAACTCATGGTTTTAGAGAGTGGCTGAAACATAGCAAGATAGAAGTTGGTTGCAAGGAAGCCTGGATGAAAGAAAGAATGTAAGTTGGAAAATTGAGCATATGACTACTATATCCGTGACAGAGTAATCCTCAAAATTCAAAAGTTAAATATTATGATACATATTGCACATCCTGGAAATCCTTACAGTCAATTTTCTCAGAGTTATTCAACTAAGTCTTTTAAATATAGATGGGTAACCTAATCCAAGTATGATGTTTAATAATTACAGGATTTATGTCACTCCCCTAACTTAACTCTTTGTTCAGCAATATCACAAACCAGCCCAATAAAAGAACATAAGAGGTATTTTAATAGTTATTAACAGTTATAACAATCTAGATTATACCAATAATTGCTGTTCATGCCTTTTCTTATTCTCTAAATGAATGCAGTAGACATATTATTAATTTAAAAGATAGACATATCATTAACATAATCAAAATTCTTTATTTTTTTTCTCATAATCAAAATGGCTTAGTGTAAGCATTTGATATAGCTTACCTTACTATGGTTTCTCTCTGCCTAAAATTATGTAATTATTTCCACCCACTTTTTTCTCTCTCTCTCTTTCTCTGTGTGTTTGTCTCTCTCATTCTTACACACACACACACACACACACACACACACACACAAACACACACACACCACACCACTTTCCCCAACCTAATAAGCATCCTATTATCACAAAATGTAGAATCATGTGAAGTTCCACTATAAACTGAGAATTATGCAGCAAAAAAAAAAAAAAACTATGTTCTGTTAAATTTAGGTTCAAGAGGTTAACAAAAATATGTATAAAGTTAATCATATGATGATATAAATGTATAAACAGAGGACAAAAATGAAGGGGAAAGAGGAAGTGTTATGAGTTGCACTTTTTAATATGTTGGCCAGAGAAAGCCTTAAAAATGATAATTTTAAATAAAAACATAAAGGATATCAATGATAAATCCATATGGCTATCTGGGTGAAGAACCATATTGGAAGAGAATATAAAGTTAAGAAGCCTCTCCATGAAATTAGCTAGTCACAACATTTTAATAGTTGTATGTTTTCTCTCATATTTGAAAGCTAGACATAAATTGGGTAACAAAAAAGACCTCAGATAAAGGAGTAGAGACTCCAATGGAGTATGGACTGGGTTTAGGCGACGGGGGATAGAGATAGAATAAAGGTAACAGTTTAAATAATGTTATGTTAAATAATGCTAATAAAAAATATCAATTTCAATCTCAATGACATATATGGTATAAGAGAGGGAGGGAGGTTGGGATCCCGAAGGAAACACATCAAGTTGTGTGCATGTATACTCTTCAGATTGATGTATAATTACAATGCACCAATAATAGTATTAACAAAAAAAAAACATCAAAATGAGAATAACCTAGGATGTTTGTGGGTGGAGTGGTCAGAATGGAGCAGTCAAGTGGGGAACAATATGAATGATTGCTGCTGGGCAAACTATTCTATCACCTAAGTCTTATTTCTATTTCAAAATTTTCACAGTCAGTTCTTCCAACTGGAAGGCATCCTACTGTTTACCAGAGTCTGGTAGAGGTCATGTCTCTTAGAGTTGTGATAGCACATTAATGAACACAGTATTTGACATGTTTCTTTTACCTACCTTTTGGGTTATCCCTCTTTTACACAGGAAGGGATTGAATATTTGTGTGACTCAATAGTACAAAAGGCTGAAAGGGGTGATGACTAGTAATAAAGAATATTAAACTATAATTCCTGGCTTTAATCCCAGGTTTCTTTGTGCTGGCTCTGGCTCAAGGATTAACTTTATTAACTTCCCTGTTTTGGATTCATAAGCTTTTCATTGTAAATAAGTAAAATAATGTAATTGCTTAATTACATTGATATGAGTCAGGCATTGTTCTGGGAACCTCATATTTATTTACATATGAGTTTTCCACATGATATCTATCTGTAAAACTTGTGGCATTATAGCTAAGGCAATGATGGAATTAGTTAAATTAGGTAAAGCAATTTCAAGGAGTTTCTGACATATGGTTAGTGTTTATTCACTTGTGAATATACTTATTGAAAAATATATGTAAAATAAATTGTTATGCATTTCCTATAATTTGTTCACAGAGATCTACTTTCGATCATTTTTCAATTCAACATAATTTATACCTACATTATACCTCAAGATATCATCTTCTGTGAAATAGATTGTGAGTTATACAATATTTCTTTAAAGTGTGCCCTACTCCTCTCCCTTGGGTTCTCTCTAAGCTTCAGTCATTCATTCTGGGACTTTAAAAATATTATCTTAAATTATCAAGAGGAGACTTTTAGGAAAATTCATATTCTTCCTCAGGTGATCTTTATGAGCACTGTTAATCATGCCAAAATGCTGCAATTGGCCAACTATATACACTTGAATAACAACTACATATTTTGTACATGCAGGTTATGAGAACTATTTCTCTTTTGGCTAATAGCAATAGTAAGCCTCCATAAATTTAAGATTTGTTCAGTTCTCAGAGACATAAACAAATGTTATTTTTTTACCAGAGAAATGCTGCAAATTATTTCAGTATCTCCTGAATTTGACTACATTCCAGGAACAGAATTAATAAGGCAATGATATTATAGAAAGAATAAATTACTTAATGAGGGGGTAATATAATTCTTAATGTCATTGTAGATCAGCTAAAAGTCTTTGCCAAAGAGGAGGTTTTTCTTATCTAAGGAAGAAGTATAAGCTAAGTTATGTAGGGGAGATCATACCAGGAAGATTAGAAAAGCATATAAGAATCTAGGATACAAGAAGAGTAAACAAAGATATCATTCATGAGGTAGTACTGGTAGAAGAATTACTTGTAACCATCCTAAAGACATAAAGAATTTCTCACTGGTGTAAATCAACATACTGCTTCTTCTATCAAGGAGGTCTTTCTGTGAACATGTAATTGAAGTGTAACCGAAGAGCATGCATTATATACTTTATTTTCTTTCT
This sequence comes from Graphiurus murinus, assembly GCA_004027655.1. NCBI lineage: Eukaryota > Metazoa > Chordata > Mammalia > Rodentia > Gliridae > Graphiurus > Graphiurus murinus. Next base: position 36,606 of record PVLC010004670.1, on the reverse strand, counting down.
GGTTTAAGCTCTTTGTCTCACCAAGTACACATAAAAATGGATTGATGGCAACACTTTGATTAGCACTGGACCTAGAACAGTTGCAGAGTAGTGCAATCCTATAGTCAGAGTTGATTTTTACATAGGAAATCTTATAGCATTCATGAGAGTGGCAAGGCAGGGAGTCACTTACCTAGTGGAAACTGGTAGCAGGAGAGGTATGAAGAGAGGTGGTAAATATTGTAATGAGAACAAAAGATGGATGCATTAAATAGTACAAGGATGTATATACATTATTTTGGAAGCGATTGATTGTCGTAGATGCTATTTTATCCATTGGGATAAATACTATTCAATTCTGCCAATAATTTGTCTAGTTAATAAAAACAGCTATAAATTATGCTGCTATGTAAGGGGAGGAGTGGGTAGCAGGGTGAGACCTGAGGGAAATGATACCATAACCTGTGTGCAGGTTTGTTTGTGTGACTTGAACCTCATTTAGATGTGTAGTTATAATGCACCAATAAAACATAAAAATATAGGCAGGTATAAAACACAAATGCACATAAACAAAAGAAATAGCACTTGCAATGATCACTTTTTCTGCTTGAAAGATAGTTAATCCGTAACAATCTTAAGGTATCTAAGTCTGTAATGTAATGAAGCAATGGAAAGTTAATGCTACCTGCATGTGAAAACATAAATACCTTCTTTTGCCAACCTCTGTATCAGAAGTTAGCTCCTGCAAAGCCACAAGAATCAGGCTTAAAAGGTGCAATAAAACATTTACTTATTTACAAATAACATTTTTGATTAACTGTTATACTCTGACATGTTTTAGGCAAAAATTTACCAAGATGTACTATGGATCAAAAAGCCAGAGTAAGAAGTTATTCTTTACATGGTATTCATAAGGCTGGAAGGAGGAATAAATAGGATGTGTTTTATCATGTAAGCATATGAATATGTAAAAACAGAAACAAAATGCAAATACCTTCCTTTGTAACACAGGCTAGATTTACTAAATGAAAAGGGAACTTAGGTTATTTATTTAATATAAAGGAAAGGTCAACATAACCTTCAGAAAATAAATTAGAAAGTACTTTTAAATTTGACTGAACTACTACTGCAAATTGCAAACAAAATGATGATAAATTATGTCTCTTAAATCTAAGTGCTGCAATTATGAGATTCTCAGAACAGTCTTAGAAATGATGGATTTAATGTTCTGCTACATAGAAGACAATATAAAAGCACTAGGCTGGCAAAGGTTTTTCACATTGAATTTCCTTTTCTTCTTCAGAAACAATTGAGAATAAGAATGGTGATCCCTGAGGACAGTTTGGAAACATCATAATATCATAAGTATTTTTTTCTGAATTTCAAAGAAGTGATGGAAAAGAAAATGTGCATAGATTATGTAACACAATGACAATATTTGCTCCCACATTGGAGAATCCATCAAAGATCACATTTTTATCATATATCCTTTGGGATTTCACAGTGGATAACTGCTTAAAAAAGGGAAAACTAGACAAAAGGTGAAAAAAGTTTTACTTCCTAGGTGAATAAGGCTTCTCAAAGACTATAAGTAAGGCAAAAATTGTGACTCAAAAAAGTAGGAACAAAAGTATTATTCCAAATAACAATAAGCAAGTTCTATGAGTTACATCCTGATGCTTCCGTATAGAAGATTTTAAATACAATTACAAAGAACCTGGAAAGCAGTTAAAAGCATATAATATGCAAGTTAAACTTTGCCTCCAAATTCACAATTGTTGCCAAAACTTATAAGTATAAACATACAAAACCATATAATAATATAAGACATGGAAAGGTAACATTCTTCAGATTTCAAAGCACTGCATTGGATAAAAAAGGATAATTTTTCCAGTAAGGGGACACTTAAAAAGAAAATTTGGTCTAACAATTAAACAGTCTGTAGCACAATGGGCATAGAAGTATTTAAATATACTTTTATTGGTGCAGTGTAATCACACATCATGAATTTCAGAGTGACAGGAATTCTTAGTGATTCAGAGTGACACAATTCTTAGTGAATTTTCTCCCACATCCCACTCTGCTCCCTTCCTGTGTCCCTACATGATATTGAGATTGGTGTTAACAATTTTGAATATGTACATAGCATCATTTGAAGAATTTTGAGTTTACATATCAGAATGGCTTTCAAAGAAGAACGGAAATCATCTAGTTCAACTTTTTTTTTTTTTTTTTTAATACTGAGGATTGAACCCAGGGGCAACCTATCTCTCAAGCTACATTCCTAGCATTTTTTAATTTCTTTTATTTTGAAACAAGGTCTTGCTAAGTTACTGAGGGACCTTGCTAAGTTGCTGAACCTGGCCTTCACCCTACAATCCTCTTGTCTCAGCTTTCCAAGTATTAGGATTATAATCTTGTGCCACCATGCCCAGAAAACTTTTCATTTAAAATACTTTTCCCTTCAATGCATAAAATGATACTATCTTAATCGAGGGTGATTTGGTTGTTTTGTTGCTTTGAAGAAGATTTAAAAAGCTTGCCCTCCTAAAGTCAATTTTTAAGCATACTATTATTCATGCCATTAAGAAAAGTTTTTTAGAAAACTGAATTTTTCTAATAGATGGTAAAATTTATCTTATTAAATAATTTGACTATTTAGGTTTAAATTAACACCAAAGGTCAGGAATCTCCAGCTATTTTAGTATGTAGAAAGTTATTTTCTGGTTGCTGAACACAAAGAAGTTTTCAAGTGTTAATTTTGAGCTCACAAGTTTCCCTTACTGAAAGATATTTAGTTTTCTGTAAAATATTCATTTTATAAAATTTCTATAGCACTAAATTAGAGTTGAATGAAACTCAACATAATTCAAGTATCAGAAAACCCCTTCTGAAATATCAAAAGGTAATAAAAGTTAATAGAAAGAAACCTTGAAGACAATTGTGATTCATCCTTCAAATGATGGTGTTAAAATTTATATATGACAGTTTCAAAGGGTGGTGTCATTTGTTACATCCTTGCAACTTTTCAGGTTTTAACCTGTCATTCCACTGCTGAGCTGGGTAGAAATTCAGTCAATTTCATGGGTACTTTCATCAGCGGACATTCTTTTGAAGATTGTTGTCCTGGATGGTGTTGATGTTGATTGATAGATTAGAAGTCTCTCACATGAATGACAATGGAATAAGAATGATTTTTAGGGAAAATTATTATTAGAGAAAGAGGGCAGTTGAGGGGGCAGGGAAGGAGAGAGAGGTCTCCTAGTTCTCCTTCCACCAGTGTCTTTCTTATATTAAGGGTTTTAGTCAAAACATTGTAATAAATGATTAATCACATGAATCAAACAAACAAAAAAAGCAGTAGTCATGGGATGTGCCAGGGAAAAACATCAAGGGAGTCATGGATGAATCAGGGAAGGAAAAGATAAACAAGGAAGTTGTCAGGGTCCCTGCTTATGTCAGAATCTTGGCATATCTGTCCCATTGGGTCCTTAAAGATTTTTCTAATGTAAAAAAATCTCCTACTTGGGTTGGCATTTGTGACCCTCCCAAGCCGGACCAAGATGATATCAAAACTGATGACTAAGAAGGCTTCCAAAAGATTGTGCTTACCAGTTTCCTTTGGCTTTACTATATCTCCCTTATTGTGATAATTGTAAATTATAACCAAAAGAATAAATTCAATTCAATTCAACAAATATTAAGTCTCATATTAACAAATTGCTAGATTTAAGGGACTCATAGTCTAACAAAAGAAAGTAAACGTTTTATGTGTTACATGATATAATACAATACATTCTATAAAAATATGTAAGTACCAATGGTGAGCTCCTAATATAACACAAGCTATTCTAGTAGATATCAGTAAGGCATAATTGATTTTTTCTTCTATTCTCAATGATACCATATTACTTTATAATACTCAAAAGCAAAATAATTATTTTAAAGTCATTTTTCCAAGCTGTTTGCATCTTGCTAATCATGTGTATTTTGCATGAATAGTCATGAATCTTATTTGTGGTCATTTCTCTTTTTATTCTTTATCTTGTTTTATTTCTTTAGAATTTTGGGGGCATTATATAATTTTATTGAATTTTTGTCCTCAATATAGTTTCTCAAGGTTTTATTTTGCGCTGCTTTTGTACAGTTTAATCATTTACGGATTTTTAAAAAAATCTAATATATTATTTACATAGAAAATTTTCAAAGACTTTTTTTTCTAAGTAAGTTTTAGGTACATCACTGTGAGAATTTTCTCTTATCTTCAATCATTATCACCAGTGAATAATCACTACTTGTGGTTTTCCCAATATTTTTTGCCTACTTGGCTGTTTTTTCATTAGTTGGAACATTTACACTAAGACCATACCTTTTGTGTATGTGATACAGGACATACTTAGAAACACACAACACACTTTAAAAATGGAAAGAAATGTTGTGGGTGGTTGCAATACAAATTTAATACAACTATCCAAATTTGGGAGAAAGACAGGGTTAATAAAATTAGAGCAAGTAAATCAGCAATATCTAAATTTACAGACTATATAATAATGGAAATAAATGCACAATAGCCAAACGTGGTGGTACACACCTTCAATCCTTGTACTTCCTAGGTCAAGACAGGAGGATCACAGGTTTGAGGACAGTCTCAGCAAGTAGTGAGACTCATCAACCTATCAAGATTCTATTTCCAAATAAGAAGTAAAATTGGACTAGAAATATAGTTTGAAGGTATAATGCCTCTGGGTTCAGTTTCCAGTACCACAAAAACAAACAAACTAACAATCAAACAAAAAAACACAAAAATAGCATTTTCTACATTGTAGGAATCATTTAAATGTTTCATGTAAATTAACTCATTATTATAACATTACAGGAAGAAATGCAACTATATCTATACTATAAAGATGAAGAAATTGAAGCCCAGAACAAACAACTTATTCTTAATGACAACATATTGCTTAATGAAAAAAAAAACAATATTCTTATCATTTGAATTCTGTAGAATAATTTCCTAATTAATTAAGCATCAGAGTTGTACCTTGGTCTCAGCAAATTAGAATCCAAAGCCTGAGCTCTTCAAAACTATCTAATATATTACCTTTTAAGAAATGTAAGAAGGAAAAATAAGATCTTTTTAATGCCATGTCAAAGAGTAAGAAAATAACTACATTAGCAAATCTTTCATGAATTTAGGAGTATATGTAACGGTGGGTAAAGAGTTTAAGATAGTAATTAAACTGCTAATGAAGACAGGGCAAGCAGTAGAAGTCACTTGCTCTAGTGTAGGGAAATAGAATGTATGCTTACCTTGAGACAACATCAGGAGGAATAATTTTAAAGTAGTGGTGTGTGTGTGTGTGTGTGTGTGTGTGTGTGTGTGTGTGTGTTTGTGTGTGTGTGTGTAAGCTTTTTCTCCAAGAGATACAGATACAATTTTTTTTCAGTTTTCTGAAAAGAGGTCATATGCAAAACAACATTCGATAGCTGATTAGAAATTATAATAAGGTAGATATAGTATATAGGTATACAATTCTAAATAAAACATGGAGATATTTCTCTTTTTTAATAATACACATGCTGTAGGGGATGAGAACTGAAGGTCACAGGATAGATTTATTTATAATGGTTTCTTAAAGGGGGAAACAGTTTGGACAAAGTTGCAGAGTAACAACAGCTCTGAAAATTGCCTTTAAAGAGGCAAAGTGTTTCTGAAGTAGTTTGTCCTTTTGGATTTGAACATACTGATTTTTGCAATGAATTGTTATGTCAGCACTTCATCTACCCCAGAGGAAAAGCATGATAAATCTGTGTTCTGCTTTGAGCAAGGAGCATTACCAAGCCCTGATATTAGCTTTCAAACTAGCTATTTCTAGTAACAGGTCAGATTTGCCTACTAGCTATTCTGCCACACATGCATAGATTCACACTTTATGCTGAATGGGCTGTGTTTTTTAATGTGCCTATTATTTTAACATTTATTATGCATTATGTATTTATTTTTAACATTTAACAGATTAATTTAATATGTGTTTGCTGTGCAACGTGTTTCTGGTTAGGATATATAATTATTTTCAAATAACATCAAATTGTGAAGAGCTTTGATGATATAAAATCTGTATTTTTCATCAAGAATAATTGTCAGGTAATATTTCTGCATAAAATCTCTACTGTATTATTGCTATTAGTTCAATTATTTGTCAACTCACACACTTACAATTACTGCTCTGACTTCCTTCACGCTTATTTTGAGTCTAAGAACAAATCAACACAAAACATAGAATATTTTTTTCCCCTATAATTTAATTTTCCCTGCTTTGTCAGCTGAAATCATCCTAAGGATTTAAGAACATAAAGTAGAGGGCACATCCAAGGATACTAAAATCTTTCTTGGAGAACCTGACTCTGATAAATTTTTGACATAATTTGATTCTTCCATCAAGGAGGAAGTTTCTATTCAAATCACCTCAGCTTTTGGCTATTAATAGAAAATAGATCTCAACACCATTAATAGGATGAGTAAGCACTCCTTGGCTGCCTAGAAGTAACAAAGAAGTTCAAAAACCAAAAACTACTACATTTGTTAGCTTTCCATCACTGTAACAAAGTACTTGATATAATTAACTTATAGAAAGAAAAGGTAGCCTTATTTTGGCTCACAGTTTTGGAGTTTCCTGTCCATGATTGGCTCCATTGGTTTGGGAAAAGGGTGAGCCAACACATTATGGCAGAACTTAGGAAAGCAAATCGCTCATCTCAAGCCCAGAAAGCAAAGACAAAACGGGGATGGAGTTATATAATCTGCTTCAAAAGCCTCCCATGACTTAAGGATCTCTTTTAAAGTCCCGTCTTCTAAAGGTCCATATAACTTCCCACTCTGAGGACCATATCTTTAATATTGGACTTATTTATTTCTGCAAGACTTCGACAAAGGAGTCATATTTTTGATCCACAAATAGTTTGCTTATTTCAAGAGAGAGAAAGAAATGGAAGAATGAGCTAAAAGAAAACATTTGTCTGAGCCGGGCGTGGTGGTGCACGCTTGTAATCCCAGCATTCGGGAGGCTGAGACCGGAGGATCCGGGTTCGCGGCCAGCCTCAGCTACCTAGTGAGGCACTCCGAAACTTAGTGAGACTCGGTTTCAAAATAAAGAATAAAAAAAAAAAAAATAGGGCTGGGGGTGTAGCTCGGAGGTAGAATGCCCCTGAGTTCAATCCCCTGTACCGCAAAAAAAAAAAAAAAACAAAACAAAAAAACAAAAACCAAAAAACATTTGTCTGTGGTTCTTCATTTAGCAAAAAGCTAAAAAAAATATGATAGAGTAAAGTATGCTAAAGCACATATGATGATTAATATCAACCCCATCTTTTCAACACCTCCATAACTATCTCACCACCTCACACTGTGCTTTAAGTAATTTTACACACTAATGTGTTAAGATTTGGGGATGATTTTATAATCATCAGTAGTTATTGACATATTGAGTGTCTACAAGAGCCAGGACACTTTCTTAGACACTAGAAAAACAAAGTAGTGTAAAGTAATCATGTTTGCTCAATAAAATATAGCATTTTATGGGAAGAACATCTAAAATATTCAAATACTATAGTACAAGAATCAAAAGACTGATATGTCCCTTAAAATTAACACTATTACTAATAAGAAGAATGATAGTAGAATTACCTGAGAAGATAATACAAAATGATGGATACTGCAATTATAGATTCTCTCCCTTACCACCATCCATAGTCCCTACTTCCTCCATGTTTCATTGAAGATAACTGTAAAGAATTCAGAATAGTAATGTGATTCCAAAAGACTGGAGCTGAATGAACAAGTGTCTCATAGCCTTCATTGCTATTTGTACTGGGGATGAAACCCAGGGCCACTCTACCAGCAAGACACTTTCCCAATTTTATGTTTTTATTTGGAAACAAGGTCTCACTAGGTTGCTAAGGGTCTTGCTATGTTGCTGATGCTGTCCTCAAATCAGTGGTCCTTTTATCTCAGCCTCCCAAGTACTAGGATTACGGGCATGTGGTACCTGATTATAGGCACACTAAGCCCTTCTTGTCTTTGTAGAGAGCTGTTTTTAAAGAAACAAAAGCATTAGAAGTTGAGAGATACATTGAAAAATATAAAATATAGACAGTAGTAGAAAGAAGGATTTTTGTGAAGTCCTCCTTTTAGGAGGAATGTCTTTATCAAACACAAAAGAACAAATGTAGAATGATAGCCTAGTAGGATGTCAAGGTCAGTGGAAGAATTCTGAAAGCTCTCCACACATAGAAGTATAAGTTTTGCAGAAGGAAAAGAGTCTTAAGTAGGACAAAACTAAAGTTACAAAGAAATAAAAGGATATAATTGATGGAACATGACCCAAGGTAATCTAGAGAGAAGAGGGGAAAGGAGAAAAGAAGGACTACGTTACAATAAAAGAATACTTCTTGTTCTGAATTCTCAGAAGAAATGGAAAGATGAATAAAGACAACACTTAAAGATATAGATGAAGAGGGATTTACTAATGTAGAATAAAATTTAGTATTTGTCTTTAACTCTGATGGCATTCCATCAGGGTTCATTGATTACTATTTCATATCCCTAAGCTTTAAGTTGTGTGACTATTTCAAGAAACCAAAAGCATTCTGTAAATAAATAAGATATTTAAAACATTAGGTTCTCTATTGAGTTTCAAGATACTATATCTTGAAGCAAAGATAATAGAAGTTCTCAGGTGTGAAATGTCAAATTGTCCTCTTCTGGCCATTTTTTTCCTGTTGGATTTTAAACTGCAGTATATGGATTCAGCAGATGCCTTTGATAGAAGATCCACTAAAATTGCAAAGCTCTCTTTGTAGATTCTTAAGGAAAAGTATACCATCAGGAAGAATAGGCAGATACTACTTTCTTGTACAGATAGTTGAATACAGATGATTCCTACCATCAAGTTCAACCTCCAACCTATTTTATTTTTTATTTTGAAAAAAGGATCTTGCTAAGTTGCTGAAACTGGCCTTGAACTGGCCTTCAATACTCCTGTATCAGTCTCTTACGTACTGGGAATACATGTATATGCCACCGAACTTGGGAGATACTCCTTTTTCTTAAGTCAAAAATTCCCTTGATTTCATGTCATATGTTGGATTCTGTCTTCCTAACAAAAATTAATATCTACTAGAAGATTATTTGGCTATGGACTACTTAATAACATCTATAAAAACACATATGTGAGTATTTTTATACCCTATGAGTATTAACTATGGTATAGTATATAGCATTTATACTATATACACTCAAATCCTCCTATAGAGATCATTCCTTATGAATTTTATATTCTATTCCCTAATAAATGTTTTTAAACATGATTGAGGCTCAACAATACTCTAATAAAGCCCACTGATTATATCCACAGGGATCGCATCATTAATCAAACAAGTTAAAATGTACCAGCTTACTACAGCAAAAGAGAATGCATCCTAGGATAACACATTTCTCAAAAAATAATGTTAGTAAAGGATCCTTACAGGATTTAGAAGACTAGAGTTACTCAAAGAATTATCTTTGTAGGAAATTATGAAATTTCTTGTAGAGAACATTAGAAGTAGGAGTCATTCAGTCAGCCAAACAAATTACAGTGCATTGACAAAGGAATATTTACTGATACTTTGACAAAACAAAACAAAACCTCAGAGCTGAGGATATAGCTGAATGGTAAAGCACTTACTTAGTATACAGGAGACCCAGGATTCAACCTCTAGTACCACAAAAACAAAAAACCAAACAAATGAACAAACAAATCTCACATAACTCTATTCCTGCTTGGATTAACCTTGTATTTTACTTTTCTTAATGAAACAGAACACTCGCAAACATGGTGCAATTCAAACCTTGACTTGTGTTTTTGCTATGGTATGTATGTATTCTTTTTTTTTTTTTAATTGTAATAATTCGTGCTTTGTATATATACATTTTTGTTAGGTACAAATTGATAAAGACAAATGTGCACACATTTCTCATCTGACCCTTTCCCCAATTCCCACCCTGCTCCTTTACCCTCCCTCCCTCTCAAGTTCAGTTCAGTGAGTGATCTTGATATAATTGTGTAAGTACATCATGTGCCTTAGGAAGCTCTCCCCCGCCCACCCCAGGAGGCCCCAATTTCCAGCCAGTTGAATGAGAAAGTAAGGGGAGGAGACAAGCCATTCTTGATCAGGCCATTCCAGTTAAATAGACCCCATCTGAGCTGGGGACTCACTTCACACAAATGAAAAAACCAAGTTGGACTCACAAGCCCTTCTTGGGCAAGTCCAGCCACAACTACTGATTCAGAGAATTGTAGTCTAAATAACTCTTTGTTGTTTTAAGCTACTGCATTTTGGAGGGTTTTGTTGTTGTTGTTGTTGTTTGTTTGTTTGTTTGTTCATTTTGTCTCAAAAGCTACCTGACAAAGAATTAATAAAATAAGACAATTCTAGTTGTCTTCCTACCTCAATCCAGGTAAGCAATTACTCATTACCTATGTTTGAATAGTTGCTAAATCGATACATTGAGTGAATTCTGTTCTAGTTGCCTCAAGGTTTGATCAATTCTTCTGAACTACAATGAAGAAATAACCCCTTTTCAAAGAACTGGAACTCTCAAAATATTCCTTAATCTGAACAGTGAAAATGAGTGAAATAAAAAGAAATGTTCTCAGTATTTTCCTTGGGTTGAAAAAATGAAGGTCTCTCACAATGAGAAGATGACGAACTTACCATCCTATCATGCTGTGTAATGTATCCACATAGATATCACTGAAACATTCAGAAAATGCAGAGACACAAATATTCAGTTTGGATTAAAATAAAATGCGTGTATATAGGTAAGTTTAGTGACTATTTCTAAATACCAGAAAAACTCTGCCAATAAATAAGGTATTTAAAACAGATTTTCTACTGAGTTTCAAGGTACTACATATTGAAGCAAAGATAATAGAAATTCTCAAGCGTGAAATGTCAAATTATCCTCTTCTTGTCATTTTTTCACTGAAAAATTTTAAACTCCAGTATCTGGATTCAGCAGATGCCTTTGATAGAACATATACTAAAATTGTAAAATTCTTTTCATGCATTCTTAAGAAAAAAGTATGCCACCAAGAAAAACAGGCAGACACTATGACACTATTATCTCCCTGTGGGAGAATTCAATAGAAGTTGCTCAAGTTTTCTATTGTTCATAAATTAAAATTATTTGGAATAACTCAATGCAAGTGTGGCTGCTTAATTTACAAACATGAGGTATGTAACATATTGGTAAAGTATTGGCTCTATTGAAGATATTGTTATAAAGTTGAGCCAGGCGTGGTAGCGCATGCTTGTAATCCCAGCATTCGGGAGGCTGAGACCAGAGGATCCGGGTTCGAGACCAGCCTCAGCTACCTAGTGAGTCACTCTGCAACTTAGTGAGACCCGGTTTCAAAATAAAGAATAAAAAATAGGGCTGGGGGTATAGCTCAGAGGTAGAACGCCCCTGAGTTCAATCCCTAGTACCGCAAAAAATAAAATAAAATAACATAAAATAAAATAAAATAAAGTCAACCTTTGAGTCCATATTTTTTCATGGCTGTAATATAATAATTTATAAGCAAAATTAATGTGTTTGTGTTTGCTTTTGATTAGTATGTTATATTTTATTGAAAGTGACTTGATATTCCTTTTCATTTCTGCCAAGAAGACCTGGTAGACACTGTCAAAGAAATGGAATATTGTGTGGGACAAATTTCTGACATTCATTTCCCGCAGACATTAATTTAGTACAAAAGGAGAATAATCTGCTCTTCACAAAGAAGAAAAAATATCAACTAATTTGAAGCCAAGTCCTTTCACTGAAAGGGTAGAGTGACTAAACACAATTTTCTCAGGAGAGAACTTTGCTGTTTGAAACGTGTTAGAATCATCAGAAAGGAGAGGAGCTACATCTTGTCATTGCTGGTATTTAGGTAGTTAAGGACACTGGATAAGGAGAAAATTTCATCTGCATGGAATCAGAATTAAATTCTGACATGAGTTGTCAAATAAATAAAAAATAATTAAAAAAAAAAAACAGCAAAAAGAACTCAAATTGCCTCTGAGGAATATTCTACTACTAAGCTAGTTTGATGGAAAATTAGAAATTATACCTGTATTTAATTAAATCTGGGCCAAAAGGGACTACTAGTTAAGCTCTTGGAAAAAAAGGTTAGAAATAAATAGACCTACATAGACCTTAGTGATAGAGATTATTAAAGTATTCTTTGAAGGTGAATTGCAAAAACAAAAGGGAAAAGATATACTGAATATTTTTATACAGTAATTTTTTAAAACTTCAATCAACTAAAACGTCTTCCTTTAATTCAAAATTAGAGGTCAAATATGACTACGGGCAGTTTTAATTAATCAAAGCTGTGATAACAAAGAACTGGTATAAATTATTGAGGAAACTGAATGAAGGAGACTTCTTTGCTTGTATTGGAAAAAAATGTGTCTTTTAAAAGTTAAGCCACAAATACTTTATAAAGTCTCTTTTGCTCAGAGATAGCAAAAAGAATATCTGTAACTTAATAAAAAAAAACATGTATAACTGAATATTTGTGAATACATACATAAAACAGGGATATTTGTTATGTAAAACTTGAATTCATTTTCATTGATAGCAGAAAAAAATTCACTTATATTAAAAAGAAATCTGATTAGATATTTAGAAAATGTAAATTTGGAAGAATCCCAAGTGGTTTAAGAGGGAAAAATAAATTTCTCTTTATTATAAATATTCTTCTATATACAGCAAGCCATTAAAAAGGAGCGTATCTTAAACTCTGAGGTTAGACTACTGGGATTCAGATTTCCACTCTGTCTGGCAGGTTAGCCACAGTTTTTAAGTTCTCTAAACCTTAACTGAGACAAGTAATTCATTTTATCTCATAGGTTTGATGCAATAATTAAATATGACAGTATACCTAAGCTATTAAACATAGTGTGTAGTTAAAATTTTTTAATACATTGATAAATGGTGATATAGACCATCTACTACTTCAATGAAGAAAACTATGCAAGATTCAGAAGACCTCCTACTGGTGCAGAAAATGTACCTATTTACTTAGCTATTTTACAAGAGTACGGAAAAAATTTTTGTAGTGCATTTAAATTTTTAAACTTCATTGTGCCTTTATAAAAGACACAGTCTAGCCGGGCGTGGTGACGCACACTTGTAATCCCAGCATTCCAGCATTCAGGAGGCTGAGACCAGAGAATCTGGGTTCTCGGCCAGCCTCAGCTACCTAGTGAGGCACTCCGCAACTTAGTGAGACCCGGTTTCAAAATAAAGAATAAAAAATAGGGCTGAGGGTGTAGCTCGGAGGTAGAATGCCCCTGAGTTCAATCCCCAGTACCGCAAAAAAAAAAAAAAGAAAACAACTAGACAGAAATGTCATAGCTCAGGGCAAGGTTGAGAGTTTAACCTAAAAGTTGGAAATACATATTGTTGAATTCTTGAATAAATTCTTGAATTCTTCGATCTTTTGAATGTCATCTTTCAGGAAAATGTTAAGACTTGTTAATTCTTTAACGTATAAGTTAGAAACATATATAGCTCATTAATTGGAAACATTTAAAAAAATGGCTCTTGCCCATAAATATCTCACTTTTACTTTGTTTTTCACCTAAATTATTTGAGTTCTTTAAGACTCAGGACATGTATTTTTTTCTTCTTAGGAGCTTTCCATGATTCAGACCAGAATCAATGAAGTTCCCTCTTAGCTGTTTCATACTGTCATCTGTCAATCGTTACAATATGCATCACTCTTTATTGACATCAATTTTCATCTTCACTCTAGTTGATTGGAAGCCCTTGAACTTATTTTGCTCCTCTTTGTAGGCACCCAGTGCCTAGAAAAGGTGCTTACAAATATTTAGTACTCAAGTCTAGACTGAATATCATGTTATACACACAGGGAAAATTTTATTTGATTAGAGTTTAGTATGGATAGAAAAAGAAAAATATGTAAAACTGGTAAAGGGTGATGGATTTCATATATTCAAAGGTACAGAATTTGAGTTGTTTTGAAATATGTGAAATGTTGAAACATTTTTACCAAGTTATTTGTATTTTTTCCCTAAACAATTATCTTACAGCTTGATGGAGAATGGACTGTAGTGAGTAACTCCATGGTGATTTGCTTTGGGAAGTGGCAGAGATTGCATAAAGAAGACGATAGAGTTGAAACAAGTGTAAAGTTCTCCATTCCAGCAGAGAACAGTGATAAATATGGGGAGCAGTAAAGGCATTTACTTTGGGAAATTGTAGAATGAGAACTATTGGCCAAGGACTCGTTTCAATAGAATCATTTAAACATTGTACAAAAAGGCAAATAAGGAGCTCAATAAGCATAATGAAAAACAGAAGTAAGAGATCAAGTATGATGGCTAGAAGAAAGCGCATGATAAGGAAAGATTCCAGTTTTATGGAAGACAGTGTAAATTAATGTCTAAAATTGTTGGAAAATCAATAATCTAAAGGCATATAAATTCTGTTCCTCATAGGAATTTTTTCTGTTTTTGGTTCTGGAGATTGAACCCAGATATGTCCATGTATTAGGCATGTACTTTTCTAATATGCTTCTCACCTACTACCCATTAAAATTTGCAGAATGAGTTGAGAGATGATTGGAAAATAGAAAAAGAAAGAAAGTGAATGGAATTAATTATGGCACAGCATCACAAAGTTTAGAGGTCAAGAAAAAGAAAGGCATGATGTTAGTTATGGGCTTAAAGATTTGGTATTTAATTATAGGACAGATATGAGCACATTTATATTACAAAGACTAAGATCTCTCAAAATCATTTACTACTTCCTTTGCTGTCCTCCTTATTATAGTTAATGATAAAAATAAAAATATTGATGGTTCTACTTTACCTGAACTCTAGGCTTCCTCTGGATATGTATATGTAATTTCTGCCATCACTGTAGGTTGAGGAAATTTCAAAATTTGATATTTCAAAAATAATTATTTCTGAGCCAGGCGTGGTGGCACACGCTTTTGTAATCCCAGCATTTGGGAGACTGAGACCGGAGGATCCAGGTTCGTGGCCAGCCTCAGCAAACTAGTGAGGCCCTCCACAAATTAGTGAGACCCTGTCTCAAAATAAAGAATAAAAAATAGGGGTGGGGGTGTAGCTCAGAGGTAGAATATACCTGAGTTCAATCTACATTACCAAAAAATAAATAAATAAATAATTATTTCTGGATACTTTGAATGATCATTGTTTGGATTAATGGGACATCTGCTTTATAGTTAATTCTATGTATTCCTTTTCATGACTTCCTAGATTAAAACTGCACAATTTTCTATTTGAAAGTTGTTATAAAATGTAATGAAACTCTCTTGGAACTTAAGGAAAACAAGTTTTATTTGAAATGTTTTAAGAAGAATCTGTAATCCATAAAATAGGCTGAAAAAACTTGTGTTTTAGAAATAAATGTGGGCATTTTATTATTTCTATAATGGTTCATATATTTATTAATAAAAAACTCACCAGTCCTCTTAATTCTTGTCCTATGTATCTTTTTTGGCAAAATGAATATTTCCTTGCTTCCCCACTAGATTGTATGGTCCAGGAGCGTTCTTTTTCTCTCTCTCATATCTCACTAACAATCAAAATGCCTATGTTATAATTAGTGCTTTGTAAATGTTAGGATTAAATGAATAAATAATTACATTAAATATCCACAAAGAAATTCTTTAGCAGAGGATTCCACTTGGCTATGGTGCCAAGAGCTATAGCTCTAATGATATTTTGTTTAACCATTTGGGGGCAACAAATAATAAACACTTTTATAAATAATAATAATATTTCATATCAATTGGAAATTAACTTTGTTATCAGACACTATGCATATTCTTTCTTTCTAGGAGGGAATTAGTTTTCTTTTCCTTTTGAGGAAAGTTGTATTTATGTCTTCATAGTTGTGTTTCGTATGAGCCATTATTTAAATAGAGATATAATAAGCAAATGGCCAAAGATCATAGGATTAGAGAATTGCAGACAGAAAATATAATCCTTGGCATTCTATCTCTCAATTTTTTACTGCTAGGCTTACCCTCATGGTTTTCTCTGGGAGTGTTAAGTGTTTAATAAAATAATAATGATTTATTTATTCCAGAAAATCATGATGATACCATTTATTACTTACTTTTACAAATGTTTATTGACTATTTGTTAAATCTGAATTCTATGCTACACACTGGGATTTAGTGCAGCAAGAATAGATGAGTCCTACCCCACAGACCTGTCTATTCTGGAACAGATCTGGTATTGCAAAAAGGTTAACACTCTAGGCTCAGAGAAAGCCAGTTCAAGTCCACTACATAGTTCTGTGATTTTGGGATAGTAACTTGTCCCTCAGTTTTTCATCTGTGAAAATTACTACTTCATGGGATTATAGGAGTTAATACATATAAAATGCTTAGTACAAAGGATTTCGTATAGAAAAAAAAACTGGCCTCACTTTGGTTACAGGGTCAAACACTAAAAATATAAGTCACACTAAGCAATTTAAGTGCTCTAGAAATAAAGAAGCAAAGTAGTCTACGCGAGCATTGACCAAATAACCTATTCTGTTCTCAGGATAAGGATGGCAGGAAGAAACTTCTATGGGGTGAAGAGTTAGTCCAGGAAAGCCAACATAATCCTGCTGTGAGACAAAATGTGGCACCTTGACTTTGACCATAAAAAGGAGGGCAAGGCTGCATATCAGACAAGAATAAATTCTTTAGCAATCCCTGAACAATGGATGACCCTAGACCAACCCATTTCAGAAAGGTATTCAATCAAGTCTTGACCTCTCCCTTGAGCCCACAGCAATATGAAATTTTGAGGTTAAGATAAAAATGGAGAGATAGATAAATGCAAGTAACATCCCATTCTGAAAATCTCTAGATAATAGACCTTCCATACCTGGTTACAGCTATATCAATTTATTTTCCTGTCTCCCTCAGTTTTGAAAATATATAAGCCAAAACTAAAAAGAACCAAAAAAGAAAAAGAAATGCAATATAAAAGCAGGAATGCATAAACAAGCCAAAGTTAGTGACAAATCACTTTCATTCTATATGTTTGCATATTTCTCTATCATCTGAAAAAAATAAGATCTATTGATTTGTGTTCTAGCATAAGAAAAGTATTTTTTGAGTTCTGTTCACATCAGTAAATATACAGATACTTATACTTGTCATTTCATAAAGATAAAGAAAATGATATTAATAAGATACTAACTAGAAAATGATTACATAGAAAGTCATTTCTTAGTAAAAGAAAACACTTCACTTGTAATCTTATTCCTTCAAGATTGTTAGAAAGGTGTCAAATTTGCATACAGTACAAAGTTGTGACATATTTCTAGATATTTTGTCTTTTTCTATGCATTCTAGAATTGCTAACTGAACTAAGTCCAAGTCAGAAACTCGTTATATAAGCAATCACATTTAGTTATGTGAATAATATTTAAAATATTCAATAGTCATTACCATAATATCAAGTAAAAATAAAACATTAATAAATTATAATACATAATTTTTGTTATTAAATGCACAAAATCTAGAATATACAAAAAACTCAGGAAACTCACTGCCAAAATAAAAAAAAAAACAATCAAAAATGGGCACGGGAACTAAGTAGACACTTCACAAAAGAAGTACAAATGGCCAATAAATATATGAAAAAATGTTCAACATCATTAGCAATCAGAGATATGAAAATCAAAGCTACCTTGAGATTTTACCTAACACCAATTAGAATTGCAATCATTAAAAACACAAACAATGATAAATTCTGGCAAGAATGTGGAGAAGTAGAAACTCTAACACATTGTTTATGAGATTGTAAATTAGTGCAACCACTTTGGAAGACAGTTTCTAGGGTCCTCAGAAGAATAAGAACAAGCCTACCATATGACGCAGCTATACCACCCCTAAGAATCTACCAAATGTCAGTAATGTCCAACACACTTGAGAGAAAAAAGGATGACATACACACAGTGAGTAGATGGAAAGCGGAAGGCCAGATCGGAGATGTTGAGGTAATGGTTAACTGGATAAACTGCAGAACACCTGCAGAAAGTCCTGGAGAAAATGGTTACCAATGAAACCACTGAGGATGTGCAAAAGATCCTTGAGATGATGTTTGACATCATATTTGGGATTTGATTCCAGTAAGAAACATAGAAATGTTTACCATGCATTCGGGAGGCTGAGACTGGAGGATCCGGGTTCGAGGCCAGCCTCAGCTACCTAGTGAGGCACTCTGCAACTTAGTGAGACTTGGTTTCAAAATAAAGAATAAAAAAAATAGGGCTGGGGGTATAGCTCGGAGGTAGAATGCCCCTGAGTTCAATCCCCAGTACCGCAAAAAAAAAAAAAAAAAAAAAAAAAAAGTAGAAATGTTTACCATGGAGGAACAAGCTGTTTTCAGTGAGTTCAACAGTCTGATCATAGTTTTACTTGACCCTTAGACCTTTCCAAGGCAAATGTTAACCTACCTTTGGCATTAGCATTCTCCACAAACCAAAAGAAATGAAACCAGACAACCATAGTAATGCATATATATCTGCACAATTAATAATTGCCAAGCTAGGGAACCAGCCGGATGCTCATCAACAGATGAATGGGTTACATTATGGGATATATACACAATGAAATTCTACTTCGCCATAAAGAAGAACAAAACTATATCATTTGTAGGGAAATGGACGGAACTGGAGAATATTATACTACGTGAGACTAGTCAGTCACAAAAAATGAAAGCTCAGATGTTCTCCTTCACATGCAGAAGATAGGGAAAAATTGGGACACAGGAGGGACTCCAGAAAGGAGGAGAAATCTTAGTGTAGTGAAGGAGGGGATCTAACTGAGGGAGATGGGAGGGCGGAGGAAGATTTGAAGAGGGAAATACATCAATGGTCATGATGTACATACACAAACTGAAGGGGAGGGAGTGCAACGGGAACCAGAGGAGGGCTCACTAAGTACTATGTACATGTAAGTGCCTCTATTACCCTGAAATTTATCAAGATGTATGACTGCAAGGCACCAATAAAAAATCATAATGAAAAAGAAAACAAATCTTACTCTTGAAGCTTTTAGAATGATGGCACATTTCTACTTTTATTAAAATATTTAAATTTCAAAAAATGCACAAAACTGTAATTTAAAATGTGTTATCAGCAGTAAAGAAAAAAATTATGTAATTTGCAGGAAAATGGATGGTTCTGAAGAACATGTTATATGAGATTAGTCGGTCTCAGAGAGTGAAAGGTCATGTGCTTTCTCTCATATGGGGAAGCTAGGGAGTAATGAGGATACAAAAGAGATTTTAGATAATGGAGGAGAATTCCTAGTGGATCTATGAAAGTGGTCCAGGGGAGGGTGATTGTGGCAGAAGGGAGAATTAATAAAGGAAACACTTCCATTATGTACCTATGTGAGAAAACAAATGTCACTCTCAATATCATGTGTGGAGAAGAGGAGGGAGTGGGGAGGGAGCTGAGGGAAAGCTCACCAAGTGCTATGTGCATGTACATCACTATCACTCTGAACTACATTATGAAATGAGACTATAATGCACCAATATATAAAATATAAATAAACAAATAAGATATTTTAAATAAAAAATTGATCTTTGGAGTGATATATTTATTGCTGTGTCATGATACATAGTCATCCCTTAGTATCCAAGAGAGATTGATGTCAGGACCCCACAGATGCCAAAATATGAGGATGATCAAGTCCCTTATAAAAATCTGTTTACATATAATCTATAACATATATTATATACATCACTACTAGGTTACTTAAGGTAGCTAATGCAATCTGATGCTATGTAATTTACTGCTATGCTGCATTGCTAAGAGAATAATGGGGAAAAAAAAAGGTCTGCATGTGTTTAGTTCAATGTTTTTCTTTTTTTTAATATTTCAGTTTATGGTTGGTTGAATCCGTGGCACTGACCAACCCCCCAAAAAGTTCGTATAACAAGGAGGCAGATATTGGCTGACCCCTAGTCATTAAACAAAAATAAGACCAGAGGGAGAGGGAGAGGAAGATCCCAAAGAAAGAATAAATGGGGATTGCTGACTGGGACAGCTCTCAAGGGCTCCCCTTGACCTCATTGTTCCAGGTACCTGTAGGAGTCACAAGGGAAAAGGGAGCCAGTGGGTCAGTGGGTGAGCTTATGTGCGGCTCCTCTGGCTATTAGGGGGAAGGAAAGGAAAAAATAAACCTCCATAGACAGTACCTGAACTCATACCAGGTTGGGAATTTCTGTGTGTGTGTGTGTGTATGTGTGTGTGTGTGTGTGTGTGTGTGTGTGTGTAGGGAGAGAATTGAAAATTGGAGATGAGGGAAGCAAGGATGCACTCTAAGTCTTCCTTAGCCCTGTGAAACAGCATCTCTCCCAGCCAAGAGCCATCTCACCACCACCCCCAACACATACGGGCTGAAGTATATCTATAATTTCCAAACTAGAATATAGAGCAGGTTATGTTTGCCAGATAAATTTTATGCAGCAGAGTGTACATTATTAAATAATTTGAATGTTTATTTTAATTACTATTGTACCATTTGCCAACCACTACACAAGTACTGTAGTTTGATTTGCGTCTGTGACTGTGCAAATTGGCTCTCACGTCTACTCATATTCATTACTTTTTGTTTGACCTGTGTTCAGGGCTACTTATTTGATTCCATTTTACAGTAATGCTGACGTAGGTATTAAAAGTCATCTCCCTACTGTTTGCTCTGTTCCTGTCTTATGCTTTTATAATTTAATATGGTGCGATAGAAGATGTTTGACACTTCTTGCTTTGTGCTTGCTTTATCATCAAAGTATACATTTGATCTAAGCACAGTTGTGAAATTTTGTCTCAAATAATTGAGAACGTGTGTGTAAAAGGGTTGAATAGAATTAACTTTATTCTCCAGAAATGTTTTGTTTATTCAATTTATTTTTAAATTCCTTGTGTAGGAGAACACATCAAGTTATATTGACTAATTCTTACAATGAATATTCACCCTCATTTTGGAATATATTGATGAAATTTTCCTAGTTTTTTATATGTGCTTTTTTTTTGAAAAACAAATTATTTTATCTCTGTAATTGTTTATCATGGAATCCTGAAGGATTAGAATTCTCTTTAGAAATTGTAAAAGTTCCAAGACAAACCATGGTTTATAAATGTGTTATGAGAAGTAAGAAAAATAAAAAGGGCATAATGTTTTAAAATATTAATTCTAATTTAGTATAGGGAATAATTAGGCACATAAATCTGATAATTATGCATGTAAATAGACCAAACAGTATTATATGTTTACACAAAAGAAATTTTAAATATGAGGCTTAGCAGTAGCTCCTGAAATTTGTTATTTTTCACTCAGAAAAAGTTCAAAATAAAGTACTTGTATACATGTCTGTATTAAACTGCTATAACTATAAAAACATCAGTCATATTACGGGATTAGTCATAGATAACATGTTGATCCTAGTAAAAACTTTTAAAGTTCTCTTAACTATATTAACTAGTAGATGAGATGAAGCTGGAGAACTAATCAATAAGCAAATGTTAAAGGGTCCTTCTAGTCATATGAGTTTTGGGTTTTTTGCCGAAGAAAATGTGAGTTATTAATTATTTTTAATATGCCACTTCCTCAGAGAGGTCTTCCATGACTGCCTGATCTAAAATGACAGACCCTACAATTCTTGGTCTACTTGCATTCTTTATATACCTGGCATGGACAACCACAAATTTATTCACCTGTATTTTTTATCTGCTTGCTTATCATGTAACTTTCCTACTTTCTACCTAAAAAGCAACCTCCATATAGTTAATAACTTTCTTTTCTTATTTTGTTGTTAATGTCATCCTCTGCCATATCACCAAAACCTAAAAATGTACTTGGAAAATAATACATTTTTGAATGGCAACTACTAGCACAGTGAATGTATACGTTGCATATAAACAGTAACAGTTCACAATGGCACCTTCACCTAAGGGAAAATATGTAAAATCTGAAAGTAAGGAGTCACAACACAACAGAAATACGAAACAGACACATTTGTTCTCATATGCAAATTTTTCATGAGCATTGGGAAAGATTTTTGCCTTTCTAATAAGAACCTCTTTTTAATTTTGTTACCCTAATGTATTTAGTAATCTGATTTTTAGGCCTACATCAAATTAGAAAAGCAGAAAACTGGAGAAAGAGAAAAGTGGTCCACTTTGCAGCCAGAGCAATCTTTTAAAATTCAAATATTATCAAATCATTTTCTTCCTTATGCTGGTTTGGAAAGTATCCCCCTCAAATCCCTGTCCTCTCCAGGGTCTATTAAGCAAACCATATTTGATAAGATGTTTATAGATATAATCACATTAAAATGAAGGCATACTGGATCGAAGTGTGTCATAAATCCAATGATTGTTGTGCTTATACAGAGAGGGGGATTTAGCTATACCAAGGACAAAGAGATGTCTACATAAAAAAGGAGGAAGAAATTGGAATAAAATTGTTACAAGCTAAGGAATGTCACTAATTGCAAGCTACCACCAGAGGCTGGGAAAATGCAGGGACGGATACTCTTTCAGAGTCTTCAGAGTGTATGGCTCTGTTGGCACAGTGACTTCAGATTTCTGGCCTTCTTTATATACCTGGCAACGATGAGACAATAAATTTCCATTTTTAAGCCACATACTTTGTGGTAATTTGCTACAGCACTCCTAAGAAATTAATATACTTCATTGCTTAAAATATTTTAGGTGAAAATTATACTAGCCAGAGTACTAAATGATGTAATATGCATAAAATATTTGCTCACTAAATATTCGTTACATACAAAATAACACCATTGAAACAAAACAAAGTAGCTCACATTATAGGTGATAGATAGCCAAAGTCACAGAAAGCAGAGATCCAAATTGCCCTCAGTGTCTGGATTTGTGAAATATTAATTAAGATGTTTTGGCTATATTTATACATGAACAAAGTGAGGTGGGCTTAAATATTACAGAAACTGTTTCTGTAATAGTTTCAGTGTTATAGTATTTGTGTTGGTTGTTTTAGTGGCTTAGTGGTATGACAGACCCACTCAAATTCTTTGAAATTTCATTGGCTTTTACTCTCATGGTAGTTGAGAGTATCATGGACATGGTAGTTCCGGGTATCATGTCCTCACTCAAGATATATAATGGGTAGGTTTCAGGCTTGCATTTTTCTGCTTGTGTATGTGTGTTATGATTTCTGAATAAATACTTCATAATTAATACAGAAAAATTAATCTTTCACTTCTTTTTGGAAGCACTTTGTCACAAGAATAGGACTTCTGGCTTGATCACTTTTTGACAAATGATAGCTATTAATTACAGATTTTATTTTTAATCTAGAAAATTCTATGTAAGTTAGGGTTCCCTCAAATAGAAATGTGCAGCCGGGCGTGGTGGTGCACTCTTGTAATCCCAGCATTCGGGAGGCAGAGACTGGAGGATCCGGGTTCGCAGCCAGCCTCAGCTACCTAGTGAGGCACTCCGCAACTTAGTGAGACTCGGTTTCAAAATAAAGAATAAAAAATAGGGCTGGGGGTATAGCTCGGAGGAAGAATGCCCCTGAGTTCAATCCCCAGTACCGCAAAAAATAAATAAATAAATAAAAAATAAAAAATAGAAATGTGCATGCAGTAAACAGATTATTAGAGAGATCTCTTCATACTAAATAATACTTTGAAGTGAGAGATCAGGGATTGGGCAACAAATGGTCAGAGTGTAGTGCAGGTGTGATGTAGACCTCTGTAATCCCAGAGGAAGTTCTGGCTGCAGTGTGTCCTTCTATAGAATATGAGGAGGCACAGGCCTAGACCTTTGTACTCCTACCTGGACTTGCCCTTGGGAGATGGTGCTCCTGCAGAAGTGAAGTGGACTATC
Source organism: Graphiurus murinus (assembly GCA_004027655.1). Classification (NCBI taxonomy): domain Eukaryota; kingdom Metazoa; phylum Chordata; class Mammalia; order Rodentia; family Gliridae; genus Graphiurus; species Graphiurus murinus. Next base: position 12,650 of record PVLC010004670.1, on the reverse strand, counting down.
CTTGGGAGAGGCAGTGGTGGTGCCTCACCAAATCCTCCATGGAAGTTACTAATTATTCTCAATTGCACTCTGGAAAAACAGAATAGACTTCCCTTCCTACTTATTTGCCTCCTTCCCCTATGCACATAGTTTTATTCTTTCTTACTTTTATTTTTTCTCCTTAGAGGTGATAGTTAAGGAATTGTGGGCTCACTACCTTGAATGCAGGAGAGTTATTGCAGAGAAAGCGGAAAAAATAAAATGAAAAGTAATTTTCAGCTTTTGATTTTCAAATTGATGCTATGGGAAATAGTCTTGGTAGCCAAATTATTTTTGCTTTCCAAGATCCAGGGTTTTGTTTTTGAAAAAAAAAAAAGGATCCTGACAGTCTCAAGTTCATTTCACAAAGAAAATGACAGATATTTTTTATCACCTACCCAGAAAAGATGCAGATCTTTTAGGCTTAGAATAAGGAGAAAGGTCTAATGACTAAGGGGTTACTGTAGACATGTCCATTTGTCTCATTTTTGCTTACAACTGTCAGTGGCATAGGGTAGATATAGATCTTTCTAATGGGTTGAGGTTCTAGAATAGATAGAGTCTGTCTACTGGTTCCTTCTGAGTCTCATGGGAAGTACCAAATTCCAAAAATTCTTTTTGCATGACAAAGGAGACTTTGGTATTTGTTGTTTCTAAATTGCAGGGTTGGAGGGAGCCTCCTTGAGTTCTCTTGGATTCACCTTAAGTAGTAATCACATCAGGTCATTGCATATTGCATATTGGAATTTCTATTACTTTAACTTATTTCTGTTTTCACATGTCTGGTGAACAGAACACTCACATAATACGTTACATGAAGCAGGTTTATTGCTCACAGATAGCAAGACAATGAAACAGAAGATTCATGGTGAACCAGTCCCTGGGGGCTCAGGAAATCTGCCCAGAGTGGATAGAGCCTTGGCCATACATGCACTGCTTGCACTACAGCTGTGAGGACAAATTAATTGCTAGGGTAGAGCATTGTAGAGCATCCTGTTCTTAGAAGGGCTGCTCAGGTCAGCTCCTTCTTAATTTCATGCGGTTGCATTCTCAGCATATTCGACAGCTACTTTCAGAATTACAAATAAGAAAGGGGGTGTAGAGAACCAAGCCAGTTCAAGTTCGCCCAGAAAACTTTCCACTCTTCACATTTCATAAAGGATGACCAGGACACCAAACTTTGCTTATGTGGCCAAATCAGTCATGATTTGATACTGAAACCCAGCTAGCAGACCGGAGGCTTGAAATCTTGATAAAGTGATTCTATCCACAAATAAATCATAGATTGTTTAGCTGGGAACTATTTTGGAAGAGTGATGCCTCAGAATCGCCAGTGTTGAAGGTATGACCATCCCCAGTGGGAATTTAAAGTGCATCTCAATGAAGACACACATGGACCAAGCTCAAATGCCTTCCCACAAAGTCATACGAATAAATACATCTTCCAGAATCTAAATAGAATTTATATAAAGGAGTTAGAAAGTGGAAAGATAAAATGCTGAGTGATGGAAGAAAATACAGTATATATATAATATAAGAATCCCTGAACTGGCTATAATTTCTTAATATTCTCCTGACTGTTCCTAGTACTCTGCAAAATGAGAGTTCAAGATAGATGTGAGACTGAAACATTAAAAAATTAAGGCAAATATATCTATTGCATATTTGTGTAAACAGACTAAAGATAGCATAGGGCATATAGAAAAACATGTTATTGAACTAAGCAAAAAAATCATAGTGCAAGAAGAAAGCAGAGAAATTAGAAGGATAAGGGAATGAGTAATGATTACAATAACACTGTAAGATACAACCATTTTAGGATTAAAATAATGTGGCATGAACATGGAATCTACTTATTGAAAAAGCCTCCTTAGTTTTTTTTTTTTCTTTTTTTTTTTTTTTTTTTTTGGTACAGGAGATTGAACTCTGAGGCATTCTACCTCCATGCTATACCTCCAATCTCATTTAATTTTTATTTTGAAACAAGTCTCACTAAGTTGCTAAGGTGCCTTACTAAGTTGTGGAGGATGGTCTTGAAACTGGTCCTTCTGTCTCAGCCTCCCAAGAACTAGGATTACAGGTACCTCCTTACTCCTTACCTCAGTGAGAAGATCTTGGGTCATTTTTAATTATCCAAGTCATTTTAAATTGAATTTTTACCATGGAATAGTTTAGAACTGAGGAACATGCCTGCTCCTCTCTCATTGTCAGAAAAAAAAATTCAAAGACTATGAACAGAACCAAATATACTAATGAGTGTCTTTTTCGTGACTGTTGGGTATTGTTTAGTATATCTTTTTATTTATCTGATTGTATAGGCTGTATATTTTGGGCTGTTTTTCTACTGAATAACCTTTAATCTTGGCATAATGTTTATAGCAAGATAAAAGCAAATGAAAATAAATTTTGTACATAAAAATTTGATCACATTTTTTTGGTCTAGTAGAAAATATGCATCTATATACCACACTATTTGCCCTATATGTTATTAGTCAATTTAGCATCTATTAGCAAAATTCATATCAGCTTTCCTTATATGTGTGTGTGTTCTTCACACTCCCTTTGAATCAATTTACTATCTTAATAATTCTTTCGTTAATGAGTTAAAACACTGATATATATTCAGTTTAGGCTTGTGTGAGTGTTATGATTTTGAAAACTATAGTTTGTTCATCTTATGTTCACTTCAGATGAAAAAGTCACTCAGATTATTACTGAATTAAAAACTCTGATGATGAATCTGACACTAAAGGCCTAGTGAGGACTAATGCTTCAGTCATGTAGCTAGGCAAAAAAAAATTGTTTATTTTCCAGCTTTGGATTTCTATTAAATTCTTAAAAATATTTCCTAGGGAATAAGCATTAACTGCAGTTCTTCCTACCTTGAGTTAACTCAGGAAACTTTTAAGTATTTTCAACTCCTGGTTTCACAGACAAGCTATAGGTATTTAAAATTTTCTGGCAATTACCCCTTGGGGCAAATTTTCAGAAGAGAATTTGGACTACTGATCATATTCAATTCTGCTACCTTAGGCTTATGTTAATGCTTCAATCATAATAATACAGGGCATCTAACTAAAATACAGGAAGCCCAATTAAATTTGAAGTTCAGATAAATAATATATATTTTAGTATATCTGTCCCATGTAATATTTTTCATTTTAAAAGTAGACTTAATTAAACTGCATACATAATTTTTAAATTATATGAAAACAAGGATCATCACCTAAAGCTTCTAGTTTTCACTGGGAAAATATCTTAAGAATATTTCGTAATATCTTAGCATAGACTCTAGAAGGAACTTCATGCTTATAATTCCTAATGGCAATATAGTATCCTGGAGAATTAACATGTCACAGTATTCTCACATATTCCTTTGGTAGTCAACAGTCCTTTCAAACCTCATCATCTATTCAAAACATATTTTATTATATACTTTTTATTTATGTCAACAGACAAGCTATAGGTATTTAAAATTTTCTGGCAATTACCCCTTGGGGCAAATTTTCAGAAGAGAATATTTTATTATATACTTTTTATTTATGTCAACCAATATTGTTTCAGTATATTTAAAACAAATCATTTCTGATCTTAAAGAATACTCTAAGCCGGGTGTGGTGGTGCACGCTTGTAATCCCAGCATTCGGGAGGCTGAGTCCGGAGGATCCGGGTTCGCGGCCAGCTTCAGCTACTTAGTGAGGCACTCCGCAACCTAGTGAGACCCGGTTTCAAAATAAAGAATAAAAAAAAATAGGGCTGGGGGTATAGCTTGGAGGTAGAATGCCCCTGAGTTCAATCCCCAGTACCGCAAAAAAAAAAAA